>JAODAL010057224.1:0-22809 GCA_025379985.1 Phyllomedusa bahiana
CATTTTTCCCCACCCTTGATTGAACTTGATGGACACGTGAACTATGTAACTATGTAACAGCAAGACGGATGATCAAAATTGGTGAAGATTCCACATGTAAGTTCAATCCAGAAGAAAGACAAAAAATAATAACTGACCCTAACTAGTAGCCTTGTAGATTGTAAGCCTTCACTGGTTACTGGTTCACTTCTCCCTCTGGACCAGTTGTTAGTCGTTTAGCGTTGCCATTGTGCTTTGTTTGGTCTTATGTTATGTATTTAAACCCCCATCATATGCACAGCTCCCTGGAATTAATGATTTTTAAAAATAAATAAATAAATTGTAATAAAAGTAATGTTCCTGAACCTTTTCCTAAACCAACCCTACTGCTTTCCCTCACACGACAACTTCTATCCCTGAAACGGACCCTACAGCTACAACTGACCCTAATTGAACAAGCTACTCTAGGACCCAGAGACTTCCACAAAAACTACACAAACGCCAAACTGATATTCTTAAAGACTACTATACTCTAGAAATCCACTTAAGAATTAGACAAGAAACAACAATATATTAGAACTTAACACAATATACCATGACAAGAGACTATAATAAACTAGAAATTTCTATATCATGACTAAATAAGAGACTCTCCAACTGAATACCAGACTCAAATAGCTTCATGGAGACCAGAATTAGCTATTCCTCAAACAAACTCCAGGTGTGCAGAAAGAATAGGTGACATGCAACCACTTCAAGCACATACAAAAGAAGATAATTATAGAAAATCCTTGCTGATCTAACAAGACGGTTGGACAAAATGGAAAAAAAATTGCTGTCATTCGTAACAAACTTTTATTATATTCTACGGAAAAAGGGGCATGATTATGTACTAGAATTGAATTAGGATAGTCTGTATTTCAGTCTTTTGATTTCTAGAAATTTGCCCCTAGAGCACAGGTCCCCTATGTGTTGCTATTCAGTTGTTGCAAATCTACCACTCCTAACCTGTGAACATCCGGGCATACTGGGAGATGTAGTTTTGCTACTAGATGGACATCACTTTAAGTTTTTTGCGTGTGTGTTTGTGTGACTATATTGTAATTAGAGAAAATTCTAAATTCCACGATCCAGTGCTACACAAAAATGCACACCTTAATCTTGTAGATTAATAATTCCACGGAACATACAAAAAATAGGTGAGGTGATAAAACGCCATTTGGAGATCTGAAATTCAGATCTCCCAAATGGATTCAATTTTAGAACAGATCTCTTGTATACATGTTGATACACAGATTATGTCATATATCAGTAAGTCTTGGCTTGATGTTATCAGTGTCAGAGTTGCATATATTTAACGATGTGTCAGTCATGGTCCCTTTAAATGTAAACGGATGCCAGATAGTTTAGTGAGGTTTCTAACGATTGGTTAGTGAATGTTTTTAACCACTCCATTTTGTCACACAAAGTAACTGTGAACAAGGGCTATGCTGGCCTGAAACGTGTGAGCATGTGACAGTTTTATCACCTCACCTATTTTTTGTATGTTCCGTGGAATTATTAATCTCCAAGAATAAAGTCTGCTTTTATATGTAGCACTGGATCATGGAATTTTCCATTTTCTCTGTATGTGCCTATACCGTGAGAGTCAGCGGTAGATCTGGGACGCTCTATTAAGCAGTAAACAGAAGCAAGCCGAATGTTACATCTCCGTTAAGGCCAACAAAGGGTGATCCCACTCTTTTCATATATTGTACTTACTTTGGGTGACATGTATAAACGGGGCTGCGCCAGAAGTCTGGCATCTTTTCAGCCCGACATCTAGTGAAGACCCGTTCGCTATATTGTTTAAACATCCGCACAGCAATATCAGGTGCATTACAGAACGCCCATGGTACTTTTTAATGCATCTGATTTCGGAGGGCATGCTGGAGGCGTGTCGCGCTAGAACTGTACAAAGCTACACATTTATAGCTTCAGTATGAAAGTAGACTGGGTTCATAATTTCAGGTGCATTCTACACTATTATTATGCACAATAAAATTGGCATCTAAATGCCAAAAATCATACATGTTGCCCTTTGTGTCTACCTTAAAGAAGGAAGAAAAAAAAAGAAAATGCAGTAGAAAACACCTTTAATAAATTAGTCTATTAAAGGGTAATTTGATTTCTTACGCCCCAGGTGATTTATTATTATTATGGTTGTCATTCCACTTTGTCTCTTATGTAAAGCAACATGTTTTGTAGATTTTATCGGTAAACATACAATTAGAATGGAACAATGTAACAAACTGAAGTCTGCAGGAAAATATTTATACTCACCTAAGGGGATGTGCACAGCAGGAGATTTACATAATAGCACGTTTTTGTAAATGGGGTCAAGAGCAGTAAGGTTTTTAAAGCACTATGACCCTCATTTACTATCACTGTCTAAAAGTTAAAGAGCACAAACTTAGACAGGCAATCTTAAAAATGCCCCAGATTTATGAGAGTGGCTTATCCTGATTGATAAATTGGTGTTAATTTAGACATATCAAACCTTTTAGACCATTTTTTTTCTCAATTTCTATGCCAGAATTGTGCCACGCTTTTGACGCTGTTTTGGTGCAATGTGTCACATCGTGGTCACACCCACTTTCTCACTAAGCAAAGTCTACTTTTTGTTAGGCCTGGCCCGTGTCAAGCAGTGTGCAGAAAGGGTCTTAAAGGGGTTTTGCCACACAGTAAAATTGACGTGGGAAGTTTGTACATTAAATAATAAACATTTTCACCATTCATCATTATTAAAAATTCTGCACCGTTTTTGTCTTAGCTGCTCCTTTAGTGATCCACTGTTTACAGCTCGTTTACAGGGGATACGACCAGGGCTGAGAGCTACTCAGTCCAGGTCGCACATGCTCAAACATCACCTCTCCTCTCAGGGAGCTACTGAGTGTTCAAACCCCATGTGCTGTCATTCTACTCCTGTCCTCTGTACTCCTTAGTAATTAGTCAAACAGTACAAATAAAATAAAAAAAGAAACCTCATTCAGGCATGTATATTGATAAACAGAAATAAAGTCCACATGTTTGGTTCCTGCAGGGATCTTAACCGAGAACCCTTGTGCCTGTAGGCAAAAGTTTTACCTCTGAGCTATTCACTGCTCTATACACAAACAGACCTTTCTTTGACTAAAGAGAGGAAAATCCTGGTGATGTCATCCTGCTGGGTCACATGATCTGCAATTCTAACAAATCACACACGCCCCCTTCTGAGCACACAGAACTGAAGAGCTGGATGCAGAAGGTATGAAATGAGATCATGGCAAAACCTCTTTAAGCCCATAATAAATGTGTCTGTAACATGCTGCGACATACTGGTCCAATCACATTAGTAAATGAGGGCCTATATATACATTTTTTTTTTTATCTCACAATATCCTATTATATACGTTTTCATGTGCTGTTTTTTTTTCTTTATTGGATTTTGTAAAAAAAAAAAATGTCACTGTTTACTATGTAAGCAATATTTTTAGAACCCTGTTTTAAAGCTGTCCTTTCACAAAAAGAAATATGTTGATCAGTGATGACTTTTACCACATTTACTCACACATGGATTTTCTGCGGTAGAAAGGTGATCCTTAGTGTACTGATATTAACATGTTTTTGAATCACACACAGTTCAATAAACCCTTTCACCATCTAGGAAGTGATATCTCTGATGAAGTGTATACAGCCTACCAACATACCATAAAGAACATTTACTAAAAATGTCATACTACTACCGAAAGGTATAACACTGCTCAAAATTAGACCAAGTCACAACGACCTAGCCCATACAAGTGTAACAACCAGCGGTGTCTGTATGCACGGACAACGTGGACTCTGGGTACTTGGTGTGGATCCACTGTGATCACAACAGACAAAGGTGGTGTAGGTGGAGACCACACCAGGGAGCAGAGTCTAAGTTGCCCCCAGCCTGCACCGGAGCCCACCGCAAGGCCGGAATGAACTTCGCTGCGGGGAACCCCCAGGTTGCAACCCCTGACATGGTTACCCGCTGTGAAAGCTGAGATCAAGATGCTGAGAAAAAGAAGGCCAGTTACAGGCTGAGATAATGGGTCATAGGCCAGTGCAACTGCAGGCAGATAGCAGAATCCCAGACAGCAACAAACTGGTACAACAGCAGTATACAGTAGATAGCGTACAGCAGACATGCAATAACAAACAAGTGCAGGAACAGCAGTAAACAACAGCCAGAAGGTCAGGAGCTTTGATGGAATATTACTGAACTGATAGGTATCAGGCTAGCAGGATGGCAGGAAACAGCAGAGCTAGACGTACACTGAAACAAACATGCATCATTGCAAAAAGCAGTGGCAGGAGCTCAGGTGGACCACTAATGAACTGACTAGGAACAGAGGTAGGAAGTTCCTTATATCACAGGAGGTTGTAGGTCTTTGGACAGGAAATTGGGGTACTGTTTCTTCAGTTCACACCAGTGAGTGTGCACGCTCCCTAGGAAGCATGTGCAGACCCAGACACGAACAGGAATCAGAAGCCGGAACAATGACAGCTGAGCACACAGACAGAAGGGGCACAGCAACAGGTACAGGAACTGGGGACACAAACAGGCAACACTGACACATTCGGGGATCACAGCATCGCCCACAGGGATGATGGACAGAAGCAGGGTCACAGTCATGTCCACAGTCCGGGACAAGGGCAGTGACATGGACTGTGACAACTACAATAAAGTACAAAATCAAATAATCTTGGACAGTGAAGGTTCCCACAAAAATTATCTAATTATAATTGCAATTTTATTAGCAATTTGGATAAAAGTAAAACAAAATTAACATATAAATGCAAAATAGAGTAATATACAGCAAAAATAGATACAATAATAGGTTTGTATAACCAATTAACTTAAAACTATGCATACCCCTTGCAAGGTATATGCAGACTGCTCATCAGGGCTAATGTTCCTTATGCTGCACCTATAACGTATTTATTTATTTATTTATTTACTACCTACATCCTACTGGGTTTCACAGTACTAATTAATTAGGAACTATGAATTATGCCTCTGCCCTTGCACTTTAGTGAGGTCATCGACACCATGAATTGATAAAATTACACAAACGTAATACAGGCAACTTAGTGAGGGGATACTGTTGTACAAACGCTCGGCATTTACTCTATTTTTTCTTTCTCCTTTAGTGTATATTATTATGAATGGTAGTTCATATATGGTATTTATTGTTGACATGCAATGTGACATCTTCGATGTGGGGAGGGCTATTTGATCACATGATCTAGTATTTAAAAATACTTACTATTGGCAATAATTGTAGTATGTTCCTTTCTATATGAGGGCTATTTGATTATAAACTCATTGGAGTTCCTGTATAGTTTTGATTAATTGTTAAGAGAGGCTTACTATTGTATATATTGCTGCCACACATTATCCTATTTGAAGTTTATATGGTAATTTAATTATGAATATACGTAAATTGTCAAAGTTGTAATTATTTTTAGATACTTTAATATTTTCGATACTGACAGTAATATTGAAATAATATTTAGTTAACTTTTGCCCAAGGAAAATAGACGTGGGCCAATACAAATGGACATAATAGTTAGCATTGTGCAAAATATTTTTCATATATAGCACCTTTTTTAAGCTTTTTTCTTTCTAAAAGCACAGCTCACTGACATAACACCTCTTGACTTGTTGTTCAGCCAAAAGAAGAGATGTGCTCAGTTTTATTCTCTTTTCTTAGCAGACAATGTAACATTAATCCGCCATTTTCTGCTAGAAGTTACCACATGACTTATAAATCTTCAAAAACAATGAAGAATTAATGAAAGCTTCGAGCACTTTTTAAACTATATTTGTCTTAAATAGGAAAGTTGATGTAAAAGTAGGTCAATGTGTTGGATACAGTACATTTAACACAATTATTAAATTTCTGGGAGTAATACTAACAGACAATAAAACAAACCACTGCTATTTACCTGTTCTCCATTGGTCAAAGATTATCCATTTTGCTCAGTAAATTGTTCTCAAAGGATGATATTTAGAGAGTCTGTTCAAGAAAATTGGTGCTTTGCAGATCAAGTTTTCAAAAGCAAAAAACTGTTATTACAAAGAAAAACATTTTGATTTGCTTTAAGTTTATTTTCTGTTACATTTTTACTTTACTATATCTTCCACCCATCATGCGAAACATTCCTTGATGAAATGTGGTAATCAGCTCAGATGGCAGTCTCTGGATAACCACCAACAAGCAGACTTGTGATAAGGATAAAAAAACCTGTGGTCTATTTGTGAACTGAAAATTCCAGCACAACAGCTTACTTTAACTTTAAATCAACTCATAGTCTTTATAAGAGTCCACGGTACAAATATCACCCACTGGGATGTGTCAAGGATGTGTCCCAGTCTCTAACCAGCCTCTTAGCACATGGGAAATCAACTTTAATTTTTTTCTGAAAAGCCTACTACAGTTTCAGGCTAGGGAACCACATCTCTGCTCTCCTGAAGCACCAGGCTTTTTGGCCTGGTAAATCCTGGACTTGGAACTGGGAGAATGGCCATCTGTCCCATTTCTTTGGCCATTCCAGTAAAAGCCAAAGCAAATCAGCTGCTTAGGGCAGCTATGCTACACACTAACAATAGGTTTCAGTAACCTAGTGTTACCAACACAAAAAAACCTCCTAACTTTAAATTCACTGACACCTGGCACCTCGGTGATACGTATCTTCCAACTACAATGGCACCTTCTGCCCTCCTACAGATATTATACTTTGATCATATTTTACTGTCCCAAATTGACAACTTTAAGATCAATACAAATAAATATCAAAATGTATAGCAAAAAAAACTACATGCAGCCTTATAATAGTGATGTCATGCACAAAACACCTGAAAACTCACATGCATTGTTTGTTTAACCAAATAAATGCAGTTCTGTGAATTGTTGGAAAAAATAACATTTTTAATTTGATTTTTGGAAAAGTATCAATAAACTAAGGGCGACATGTATGAACGGGGCTGTGCCAGTTATTTGGCGTGATTTCCACCAAAAAAACTGTTGCAGCCCTTGTCCAACTTATCTATGAAATGTTGTGTGCCAAGAAGTGGCACAAGTCTAACATCCTCGACACTTTTGCCTGCCCCAATTCTAAGGAAGCATGCTGTGTCACATTAATGAGATTAGACACATTTATGAAAGTTTCTGGACAGAATGGGGTGCAAATGTATTGGACTAAGCTATGCCAATTTCAAAATGGTGTGGCTGAGCCCAAAATTGTTCTGGACAAACTCTAATTGCCAGTAGTAAATATTATTTTTTTAATAAAAATTAACGTATTAATAATAATTAAACAATATAAAATAAATATAAAAGTAATGTAAAATATCATATAAGATTAATATAAAATTAAATAATATAAAATTTGAAAACTAATACAGCATCTACAATAAATCCCGTTCTCAATCGGATATTTATGGAGTTATGGTAGTATTATCAGAGATTATAAAGACATCACAGCAGGCCAAGATAACAGCCATTAGAATAGCATCTCAGTGAATAGAAACTGTCCCAGTGATCATGATTGGCGAAACCTCAAGTCCAGCAAGACCATGGGAGCTGTCTACTGCCATATGTAGGATATAGGCTCTGAGCAGGAAAATGCAATTTCAACAGTAATTGATATCTGATTAACATTTGTTAATTAATTAAGATAATTAATTTTCCATTAGAAATTCAACTCTATGAACTGCATGGATCTCTATAGAGAAGAACAGAAGCTCATAAACGTCAATCATACTTTAAATGTTTCTCTTTCTGCTACATCACAATGCTCTTCCTCCTGTAGAACTGTCAATCTCAATCTTTTGATTAGAATGTTGCAAGAGATAAGTAGCTATAAGTAAAAGGAAAGAAAAAGAGCAATTGCTCGCTAGTGTATTAACGCTACTGTACTGCAGACAGTGTAAATACATACACACTCACTTTGCCGTGTTGTGTGTAGATAGGCTCAACACTCTGAGAGCAGAGAAGCTGAAATTACTGGTGTTCAATCAGGATAGGGGCCACGTGGAGAAGCTCACAGTTTCATACACAAGTAATGTAACTCGGAGTCTGGAGGGGGATGGAATAGTAAGCACTAGCACTCACAACTAGGAATTAATTATTTTAATGAAATAATATGGTTCGTGAAAAAACAACACTTTAAACAACAATTGGAACCTGATGAAGTGTTTTTTTTTTTTTTTTTATTTCACGAAATGAGTTACCGTATTTCACTAAAAGAATTAATTCCTATTTGGGAGTGCCAGTGCTTACTATTCCACACCTACTGTCCTGATGGTATGCCCCATCTAGACTCTGAATTACATTACTTGTGTACAAAAGAAGTAGCTATTAGTGTCAATCATTGTTAAAAACGGTTAGGATATATTCACAAAACATAATCTTACACTTATTTTGGGGCATATTTTGTGTTAAAATACACCCCAAAATAAGCCTCAAACTATGTTCAGTGCAGGTATCATTGATTCCAATGTAAAATATGCGCTGTCTTTCACACAACATGTATTTTACAAGCATATTTGCGACACATTTTAAGTGACGAGTGTCTTGTCAATTCTTGAGGTGTATATGTGCATAACATCCCATAGAAATAATGGTGCCGTGTATTTGTGGTGCGTAAATGTCACGTTCCACGCTTTGCAAAAATATACGTCTTCATTCGCCTCTAAACAGGCACATTTTGAAGCTCATTTTAAAGAGTAAATTTATACTTCAAAATTATGTTGTGTGAACATACTTACATTTGTATTCTAATAGTTTCTTCTAGAGTCTGCACCAGTTTTCATACATGTCCTTTTAAGTGCTTTGTACCTCTCTGAAGTGTGTTCTGATGAGTCATAGCAAAACTCATGGAATTTAAAGACACTGCTTTCTTTGATTCTCTGTGCTTTGCAAACATATTACAGCACACCTGGCTCACAGCTACATCTCATCCTGTTCTTTAACTTCCGTTAACATATAGAACTCTATAGCTATTATATTATATCTTTGCTGTGTCAAAACATAATCAAAATAATGTTATAAACAATAGAAGTTATGATTTCCATCTATAATACGTCTGGCTGCTGTGGCCCCTACCGATTCTCAGAATAAAGAGGTTGTATTGCTAGTTAAAGTGAACCTGTTATGTATTTTTTGCGTCCATCTGAGAGCAGGATATGATAGAAGAAAAGAAGATGAGTTCTTTGATATATAAGTTTATATACTTTGAAGCAGGATTTATGAGCAAAAGCAGAGAAAATCCTGATAGGATTTCTTAAGAGACAGTGGAAGTCCTGTTGACCCCACCCACATGCATTGATTGACAGCTTTTCCTGTATCAGTTTAGTTTCTCGTTTAGACTTACTCTGTGTTTTATTTTGATTTGAATCATATTAATCTATGCAGAGCTCAACTTCTCTTACTCTTAGATAGGACGGCATAAACCACCTGACACAGTAACTTTAAGCACATATACAGATTTTTCCTGCATAGTAAAGATTCCATTTTACACAACTCTTGAGATGGCTATATTGGATACTAAGGCTTATACTGAACAAAACCATTGTCTTACATTTTCTGACAACTAGGTTTTCTGCATCAGACTTAATAAACAATATTTGGGAACAACCCTTGAAGGTGTCCTTGGTTTATTTGGTTTTTGAAGTCCATAAGCCCAGCCTTCAAATTCTACCTACCAGACAATTCCAGTCCATTAGAATTGTGGACACTATCACTTCATTGAACACTCTGGCAGCATCTTTTTATTAAATACTTTTTGTGCCTAAACAAAATCACAACCATTTAAAGGGCAGTTCCAATCCCATACATTTGTGATACATGCAGGTTTCACCACTGGGACCCACATCTATCACGGGAACAAGAACGCAAAGGTCTCTGTTCAATACAGACAGTATGTCATGTATGCGCACTACTCTCCACTCTCATGAGTACAGCCAAAAACAATGCTCGGTTGTACTCCGAATTCCCATAGAAAATGATTGATGCTAGAGTTCAGATCTGCACCTATTACTCATTGATGTCCTATCAACATGCCATTAATGTGTGAAATAGGAAAACCCATTTAATTACTAATCTCTATCTTTATGTTTTTATCATATGAAGTGCTGTGACTTCTTTTAGTTTCCATACTAGTACTTATTCAAATTATGGATAGCTACTCACATCCTGAAGAATCCTTTCAATGGCAGTTGCTCACTTTTATCAAGTCATTGTATATTTGCATATGTTCCGTGTAGCAGGGTCACATTGAACTCTATTCAATGTTCTGTCATAGTCTTAAAATCATTGCCTATTTCAAGGATCAAACATACTTTTGACATTTTTTTCTTACATCTCATGTTATGCAAATTCAATGTATTAAGTGGAATCACTTACAAAATAGAACTATCTGAGGCCATATTTCTGCTATGCAAGGTAGAAGAGTAATAATTGGAGAATGTTAAATAATTTAGCTGCAGGGTGAAATGTAAAATTGATTTGCCTATAAAGGTGGCAAAAAACAGTTAAGCAACAATGACATCTAAGTTAACCCTAAAATTATTGGTGTGTCTACCAGAGTCATAGGGCTAACAGCTGATGTTGGGCCCAGCAAATAACAGGAGCCACTGCCACTCACCCATGTACAGTTTTTTTTAAAGATGATAAGTGATAGAAAATTAGATACAGTTCACTAGAAGATAAAGTTTGTGATATTATTCCTATACAATGATATTTTCTTAAACATTATCTATGTACAGTTGTATTTCTATTTACATTATTTCTATGCTGTGACATTACTTTGTACATTATTCCTGTACTATGTTGTGTGCATTATTTATAGGCTATGGCTGTGTGCATTTTCTCTGTACAATAATTTTTTGGTACAGTGATTTCAATTATGCATTAAGCTTATAATATCGCATTACTATGTGCATTACGCCCTAATTGTAAAATGACAGTTTGGATGGATCATCAGTTCTAGATATACTAAGTAGAATATCCTTGTACTGTGACATCACTGGGTGCCTTAGTCCTGTTTATGACATTACCATGTGTAGCGAGCGGCGCCGCGCTCCGGGACGGGCCGCGGGAGCGCTCGTTCCAATCACTCACCTGACCTCGTTCCTGCTCTGACCGTGCCCTCTGCCAGCCGAGGCGCGCGTGCCCATTCTCTAGCGCGCACGCGCTATTCCTTTAATGGGCCAGTGCGCCGATAATTGGCTGCTGGCCAGGTGCTGCCCCTATTTATTGGTGACATCAGCGGGACTTCCTTGCTGGATCTATGTTGCCCCAAGCCTTAGAGAAAGCGTTCCTAAAGTATATTCTCGCCTTACCGTGTACCAGACCTCCTGCTACGTTTCTAGACTCCGAACCTCTGCCGCCTGCCCTGACCTTCCTGACTGTCCATGACCATGAACCATTGCCGCCTGCCCTGACCTTACTGCCTGCCCACGGCTACGATTCTTGGACTACGATTCTGTACCTCGCTGCACCACGGCCGCCATCGCAAGCAAGTCACGTCAGGGGTAATGACCTGGTAGCCTCACGCCGCAGCAAGTCCATCCCGCTTTGCGGCGGGCCCTGGTGAAAACCGGGGGCTACTTAGATTCTGTTCCCTGGCGTGGCTTAACTATCATCGCTTGCGGTGGTCCAGAGGATCCACTACCCAGCCGTTACACCATGTACATTGTCCCACCACTCTGACATCACTCTTTGAATTATTCATGATCTGTAGCCTTACTGAGATAACTATCAATATACTTTGACATTACTGTGGTGTAATTTTTTTATACTGTAACATTATTGATGACATTATTTTTGTGACATTACCCTCTTCTATCACTGCACTATTTCTGAGCTGTAGCTTTAATTAGTAAAGTGTTATCATACTGTAACGTCACTATGGTAAATTTGATTTATACAGTGACATATATCACTGTGTACTTAATCCCAGTTCATTACCCCACTGCTGTGACATCACTGTTTGTATCATATATGAGTGCCACCAAAGGCCATTTCTGCCACTGTAACACGGTTTCAACTCAAAAGGGTCTACATTTCTCCACAGCTTCATCTCATTCTCACATGAGAATTACTGTACAAACCAAACCTAATAAACAGCCCAAACTTTCAACACATCCAAGAGCCCCAATTCTAACAACACTATAAGTAGTACTAGTGTAAATGTATGAAGTTGATTATTGCTTATTTGACATATTGTCATGATCAGCCATGATATTATTAATGCGTAAGATATTTAGTACAAAGTTATATATTTTCCTAGACATATCATTTGTCCTAGACAATATAATGTCTTTGCTCTACAGTTATGGCCTCATCACAGATCTAACACTGTTTGAAGGATAACATATGGCTAATATAAAATGAACTAAATGAGTACATCTCTTAACTGTAGAGTGCATCCTTCCAACTGTTCAGTGTTTCAGTACTTTTTTCACAACTTGCTGATCTCTAAAAAGCCACTTTATTGCAAAATTCACAACAGGTGTTTGGTCACTGAATCACGCAATAAATTTAGGGGATCAGTTTGAATTGGGATTTAAGCAGTCCTCCATATCCTGCTGTTCACATTTTGACATCATCAGACCAATACAACACTTTACAATTGATCAACAGTCCTCGTCATTGCGAGACTTCAAGCAGAATGCTTTCAAATGGAAGTGGCCACTGAGCTTAGAGTGTCACAGATTGTCATCAGCAGGTTGCAGCAGAAATACAGAGAGACTGGAAGAGTCACAGAAAGGGAGGTAAGAGTCATGAAAAACCATATTAGACCATTTGTAACCATTTACCTCAGTGTGGGCTGTATGCTACATGACCGGCAAAAGCACCTGACTGTTACCTGACCTGGCTGATGCATTGTTGACAGCCATCATTTCTACTCAGAGCGAATCTGCTTTCATCACTGAACAACACTAAGGACCACTGGTCCCTTATCCAGCATAGGTGCTCCCTGGCCCATGAAAAACAATAATGCCTTTGCCTGGTGGTGTGGTCAAGTCGTTTAGCACGCAGACCACGCTGATCTAAATGGTTATGAATAGTCTGATGTGACACTGGGGTGCTGCTTACCTCCCTTAAATGTGCTTGGAGTTGTGTAAAAATCATTATATACATTTTAGAGGCTAACTGAGTATATTTGATGGTAAGCTTTCAAGAGTACTAGCACTCCTCATCAGACATGATGTTATACAAGAAACTGAACATTCACAGACTTTTTATATACATGAGACATGGGTCTTCAAAGGATCGTCAAATAAATTGCAATATAAGCAGATAAGTTATTTACAGCAGGTCATAAATAAACAATCTGCAAACTTGTGAGGAGTGACAGGAGGATCATTCTAAAAATCTAATGCAAAAAAATTTAAATTTTGCAACATGGGTTTAATATCCATTCCAGTTTCATGTTACACTATGTGTGAACTGTGAAGATCATAAATCAATATCTGATAGCAGACAGATAACGACAAGAATTAATGATCCTCCTGTCACCCCTTGCAGATTATTTATTTCTGACCTGTTGTAAATAACAAAATTCAATATAAGCAGATAAGTTATTTTATGATCCTTTGAAGACCCCTGCTTCATGTATATAAAAAATCTGTGAATGTTCAGTTTCATGGATAACATGATGAAGAGAGCTAGTACTCTCGAAAGCTCATCATCAAATATACTCAGTTACCCAAAAAGGTATTGCCTGATTTCTTTAGTCTTCTACTGCTTTCTGGATAACACGGTACAACATTATACTACTAGCAACTTGAAGTTGTGTGGAACACATCATCCAGTTCTGCAGGGCATAGTTTACAATGAAGCAGTTATCAGTGTGTGATACAGCCAAGGATGTCCACTTCTTTGCCTTTTTTGACTGTTTAAATCTCAATTCAAATTGATTCTTTAAGTTTATTGCGTGATTCAGGGATCAAAAAAGTGTTATGAATTTTGCCATTAAGCTCCTTGTAAGACATCAGCAAGCTGTGCAAAAGTACTGACACATTGAACATGTACATTCGAAAGTTAAGAGATGGTCTCACTTATTTCATTTAAATTTGCCTGAAGTCTCACCCATTGTCCAGGATCCTAATTATCTGAAACTCCTGACTTGGCTGTACCTGAACATTGCTTGCTGACACTACACAATCAGTGATATATTTTATTTTATTTATATGTATCTTCATACTCCTTCCCAATTGTGGGTTTGGGCATTGTACTCCCACCTAAATATAGGTCTGCCTGTTACTTTTTAGACATTTTTCATTAATGATGTACTCTGTTTTATTAAATTCTTATTCATTGTAAGACTCCAATAGTAAAGGCATTATATTAAATACCATTATCAGTATTGCATTTACTTCTTCTGGGTTAGGTAAAACACTGTTCAAATCGAATGTAGGTGGTATGGTAAGCGCCAACATCAGACAACATAATCACTGGTACAAACTATAACTTAGCAGTCCTACAAGTAACATCAAGTAAAATATATTTATTAAATACTCTCAACATTAGCATATATTTGTAACACTTTTAGGACAATATTGCAAAAACATTGAAGTTTTAAGCTTTAACATACAAAATACATACAATTTTACAAAATAAAAAAAAATCTTGAACACATATTAAACATATAGAAAAAATTACAAAAAAAAAACCAACTGAAAAGTCCAATACTTGATAATTCTCTGATGGGTTGGAAGGAAAAGCTCCTTCTCGCAGGGAATGGATGTGACTCATACTCGAACATATTGGGGATGTCAAACATCAATGTGATACCCCAGTAGCCTGTCATATGATTGAATCCCATGGGGGTGACGCTGCTTCTCTCCACTGCTTGGTCTTGGAGGTGGGGAAATTAGATAGTGCAGAGGAGATTATGAAAGAAAAATCTTACAAAAAGAGGTCTGGATTTACAGATTAAAGACACTTAAGACAAAGGATTTAAATGAAACTATATGATTTGCTCACTTTATTTAATCATAGTAATGGCCTAATCATAGTTCTATGGACCCTCTATTGTATATATGTATTTGTACTAGGTGCTAGGTACACGTATGAGTTTGCTATTTACTTATAAGATACCCCATGAGTCTATCCTGTCAGAGTGAGCAGCAAAAATAATAAGCATTGTATAACATCAGTATTTGTGCAAGTATGTAAATGTCTTTGACAGCTTCCATTGTGGCCCAGGTAGAATGGACATCTTCCACTTTCAGTAGTATCTGTGTAATATTGGCTGTAGTATTGCTTCTTGGATCTCTGTAATTATTATCTTAGTTGTTGTAACTTAGGACTTTGGGTGTTGATTGATTATTGCAATGTGATCCCAGTCTGTACCTTTGCGTTCTTTGATTTACCGGAACTATATATAGACTATGGCCGTCATGTAAAGAAGCATCCAGCATCCATTAAGGCCACACTCAGAATTCAGATCAGGATTTCCAAAAATTAAAAAAATATTCATCCTTTATTTATATCTTCACTATAAAACCCCAATAAGGATTTAGCGACAGCAAAAGAGCATCATAGCGTCCACACTGATGCGTTTCGGTTAAGAACCTTATTCATAGCATGTGTACTAAGTGTTGCTATTCCACTAATAAAGTACACTGACCTATCACCTGATATGAAAGAGACGCCCACTATCCGGTCACATGATCTCGAAGGCATCACCTCACAGCAAGGTAAGTATATAAAAAGACATTAAACAAACTAAATAACAAACTGAAAAAAAAAAGCAAATAATAGATAATTAAATACATACACTTTACATTATAAGGCATTAGTATTGATACATAAGATAGAATTTAGTATTCAGACCATGCGGATTACGTGTTGCCAATCTGAACATCCAGTAGGCTTCCCTACTGAACAAAAATTTTTCCTGTGATCGCCGCCACGACTCGGTTTATTAACCCCCTCTATAGTCCTTGAAATAAAAAGAAGACATATTACCTTGATGTATTTCTGAAAAATGATTAGATACCATAGATAATTTAGAAGTTAACAGGTTAACTAGAATCTGACAAAAGCCGGCTAATTCGCACTTTAAGAGGGTTGGTAGTACATACAACATACTGCAATTTACACCTGTTGCATGTTTCTGCATAAACTACAAATTTAGTATTACAATTCAAAAAACTTTTTATAGCCAAAGATGATCCATTGGAATATGAAATACATTGCTCAGTTTGACATGCATACTTGCACCCAGTACAAATGCGGTGACCACATTTATAAAAACCCTTATTTTGAAGCCAGGAAGAAGGATGAGAAACGTGTGACATAAAATGATTTGGGGAAAGAATAGTGGCCAAAGAAGCAGCTTGTTTAGGAACATATCGAATGCCTTTCTCAATAATTTCACCGATATTCTCTTGTCCTACTAAGAGAGACAGATGCTTCTTAATAATTTAGACAATATCATAAAACTGAGGACTGTAGGCTCAGATATTATTATATGCATTATTTCTACTAAGTTTTTTTTTTGCATTTTTCTTATAATTGAATAAAGAAGATCTTGGTATTTTATCTACAATATCTATAGCCCTTTTCAGATATGACTGTAGATAATGTCGATCATATAACTATTTACATGTATGATTTTTATGTGATTCAAAGGCAGCAAAATCTGAACAGTTTAGTTTGATGCTAATTAATTCTCCGACAGGTATATTTTTGATAATATGAGGGAGATGGCATGATGTTAACAAAAGAGTTGAGTTACGTGCTGTTTCTTTTTTATAAGGATAGATAGATATGCCATTATATGTATCTCCTTCCAATATGATGTCCAAAAAATGGATCCTTTTTTGCTTAAAAGAAAATGTAAAGGAGAGATTCAGTTGGTTATTATTGATGTAATTGACAAAAGATTTAGCTATTTCTTCATCACCCTCACACATCAGTAGCAGGTCGTCTATATAGCGACCACACCACTGGATGTGGGAGACTAAAGGATTTTCAGGTGAAAAAAGAAGGAAATTCCTCCCAAGCTGACATATATATATATATATATATATTGTGTGTATTTGCTAAAGCAGGAGAAAATTTGGCCCCCATTGCTGCTCCTCGCACTTGAAGGTAACATTTTCCATCAAAAGAGAAAAAATTATGGTGGAGTAAAAATTCCACCGCAAGACAAATAAATTCTTTATTCCCACTATAAGCATCAAGATGTCTGGAGAGATACACCAACGCTAAGTCATATGGTATGCTAGGGTGTAGAGATATAACAGCGCAGGAGAGCCATTTATATGTATCTTGCCACTTTTTCCCTCTTAATGTGGCTATGACATGCTTTGTGTCTTGTATGTAGCCTCGTAATGACATTACAAGAGGCTGGAGCATCAAGTCGACCCATACTCCTAGTCTCTTTCCTAACAAACCAATCTCAGCCACAATTGGTTGCATGGGTGGAGGGAAAATGTTTTTGTGTAATTTAGGGAAAGAGTGGAATATAGGTGTGACAGGAAAGGTAATTTTTTCAGTAATTGCTCCTCATAAAACACCATCTGTAAGTACATTTTTTAATTTGCTTTGAAAAATTATTGTAGGATAAGGGTAAATAAACATTCATATCCTCCAAGAGAGATACATTTAATTTATGGTTGAAGCCACTGTTCAAAATGACTACGTCTTCCCACCCCCCCACCCCTCACACACACACACACACACACACACACACACACACACACACACACACACACACACACACAACACACACACTTTATCTGATGGCTAAAATAGTAGGTCAGGTTTAGATTTTAAACTTTTTATAGCTTCAGATTGACCTCTAGTGATATTATACTTTCTCCTTTTATTCAAACTGTACTTTATCGACACAATTTAGAGACCTCAAGTTCTGTATCGCACACAGTTCCTGGAAAGAAAAGATGGTAAATGTATAATTATGTTTATCCGTAACCAAGTCCTGTTCCTCCAATGAAATAGAATCCATGACATTCATATTCTGTGTTGAAAAGCGGTTTCAAAGGGTGATTGCTCAATCTAGTTTGTTGACATCCAGTAAGGTCTCATAGAAAGTTAAAAGTTTTGGTAGGGCAAAAGCCTAAACCTTTACTCAATATAGATATTTGTGTTGGAGTCAGTATATAGCTAGAAAAGTTAATCACCGGACATTGTTCCTACTTTGATTGCGAATCCTCCTTGGATAGCAATGACCTATGGTGTTTGCGGCCCGCCCGTCTGCACCTTCTCTTAAAAACGGTAATGAGTTATGTTCCACCTCAGGATCCATCTGACTCTGATTATTTTTTATATTACCCATGTTTAGAGATGGGCGAATCGATTCTAACGAAGTGGAATTTGTTTAGGATTTCAGGAAAGCTTTGATTCTGAACAAAGTCGATGTTTGGGGTGATTCGCGAGAACGAAGTGTGTTTTTAATTGATAAAATGGCTTCGAGCACATGGCGTTACATGGGGCAAAGAAGTCTGGTAGGAAGAAAGGAGTAGCCTAAATGATATGTGCAGAGATGAAGCCAATCAGAGACCGGCGAGATTCTGTGATGTCACCACACTATATAAGTCCGGACACGACGCTGGCAGTTCACACGCCTCTCTCTGTGCCGTGTTGTAGCTGCTGCAGTTCCAGTATTAGAGATCTCGCACAAAAGAAAGACCTTTTATACAGTGATTTTTTGTGGGGGTGTCACAGCTTTTCTCACAGACTGCTTCTCTTACGTTCTAATTTTGATTTTGTGGGGTATTGGAATTGAAGTCCAGTGTGAGTCCAATTCAGCTGCATATACATTTTAATGCAATCTGCTCAATTCTTGAGCACATTGAATATCCAAGGGTTATATAAGCCTGTTGCTGTTGTATTCAGTTAAAGAAACAGCGTTTTTACAATCCAAATACCACTTAATTTTTGGCAGCTAATTTTTTTTTGCACAATTTATATCCAAGGGTTAATTAAGTGTTTTTCTGCTGTTGTGGTCACTAAAAGAAACAGTGTTTTTTAACGCCAAAGAAAATTTTTTGCCTGTAGCATAAATCATATCCGAAGGTTAATTAAGTATTTTTCTGCTGTTGTGGTCAGTAAAATACACGTCGTTTTAACACGCTACAAAGCTGGTAATTTTTGACACCTCATTTCTTTGCGCAATTTAGATCCAAGGGTTAATTAAGCATTTTTCTGCTGTTGTAGTCAGTAAAATAAACAGTGTTTTTCAATGCCAAAAAGAAATTTTGCCTGTAGCATAAATCATTTCCAAAGGTTAATTAAGTTTTTTTCCTGCTGTTGTGCTCAGTAAAATACATGTCGTTTTAACATGCTACAAAGCTGGTAATTTTTGGCACCTCATTTCTTTTGCGCAATTTATATCCAAGGGTTAATTAAGCATTTTTCTGCTGTTGTAGTCAGTAAAATAAACGGTGTTTTTCAACGCCAAAGAAGAGATTTTGCCTGTAGCATAAATCATATCCGAAGGTTAATAAAGTTTTTTTCTGCTGTTGTGGTCAGTAAAATACACGTCGTTTTAACACGCTAAAAAGCTGGTAATTTTTGGCACCTCATGTCTTTATTTCTTTTGCACAATTTAGATCCAAGCGTTAATTAAGTGTTTTTCTGCTGTTGTGGTCAGTAAAATACACGTCGTTTTAACACGCTTCATAACTGGTAATTTTTGGCAGCTCATTTCTTTTGCGCAATTTAGATCCAAGGGTTAATTAAAGGGGTTTTGCCAACATGTAAAGTCGACGTGGGATGCTTAGAAATCAAAAGTTTAGCACTTTCCTAATTGCATGTCATTAAAAAAAGTGTAAGGTGCCACAGTAGAAGCCTTGATTACCTTATCACTGTGTCAGCTGGTTGTCATTGGAGCCAACCTGTTCTAACCCTCCTGCCTGCCTGGCCGAGCTTGCTTGGTTCTTATCTATTCCTCTGCAGCCCCCTCGGGAAGGAGCAGGTCCTGACACACAGCCTGAGGCGCAGTAGCTTCCCTGCCCGGCCAGCACAGTCTGTCCTCTCTTCACTTCCCCCCCTCCCTCCTGTTTGCACTGTGCTTGGGGGATGGGCTAGCTCTTCTCCTGAATCTCCTGCCATCCTCACACACAGCAGGAGCAGGATCTTTGCCAGTGTCTGTCGTTTTACATTCCATCACCCTACATTGTAAACTAACTCTGTGCAGGGTCAGTCAGGCTTCTCCTGCTATTTTTCCTCACTGTCCAACAAATAAGAGACATAACAGGTGCTTGCTGTCAGTGAACGTTGGGTGAAAGAGTTGACATCTTTACTTGGATTTATCACCCAATTGTCACTGACAAACAAGCAGCTATCACCCAAGTAAAGATGTCAACTCTGTCACCCAATGTTCACTGACAGCAAGCACCTGTTATTTCTCAGTGTTTTACAACACAATTACATTGAAAGCAAGCGGGTTTTTATTTTTCTTTCTAGTGGTGTTGACCCACATTGTACTGACAACAGGCAGAGATCTTTACTCAACTACATGGACAAATGTCAACTCCAAGTCAAGATCTCTGCTTGCTGTCACTGAGATTTGGCTGTAAATAACTAAGTCAGACCTAATAGGGTTGACCTCTTTATTTGTATTTTTCACCCCAATTGTCACTGACAGGCAAGAAGCTTTTTAGTTCAGCCTTAGATATTTACACCCAAATGTCACTTACAGCAACCCGAGATGTTTACTTGAAGCGGGACATTTGCATGTTCCTGATGGATCTGATCTCTTCTCCTGACCTCTACCCTCCCCCATGTATTCTCTTCTTCACTACTTCTTATCAGTATGACTAATTAGCTTGCTCTGCAATGCTTCATTATCTGTGCCTATAAACACACACTAACAGAAAGGACTGCATATCAGAACAAGTGGAGTTTTTTTGCTGGTAAGTAGTGACTACTATATTATTATATATCATTTTTTTAATTTCGCTGTGTATTTTGCTCTATGTATAGTTTATATGTATATGTGTGTATATATAATAAAACATTTCTATGCTAGTTTGTGTACCTGATTTTTTGAACTGTCCACTGAACTGTAGCCTTAGGCTATGTGCACCTAACAAAGTGGAAATGCCATTCAAAATTACAACGACATTTTTACTTATTAGGACTGTTTTTTTCTACAGTTGCCCTTCCAAAAAAACACGTAGTTTGGCTTTTTGAATTCGTGCTGACCTATACTTTAGGCTGCTTGCCAACAGTGGTCCCACGCTTTATAAAACACATTCAAGAAACCGCTAGATTGTTATGGATTTTGTAACCGTCAGTACAAAACCAGTGCTGTGTAAACTGCAGCAAGGGTTTTCTACACAGGGCAACAAAGCATAGATTACCTTCCAATTTTAAGCGGATTATAAAAAAATAAAACCACCAGAAAATTCATAAGAAAACATATGCTATGTACACATCGACATATGGTGCATTCAATATTGTTTGGAATATCTGCCCGTTATTTTGTCCTTTTTTAAAAATGTAAAGGGGGACGGTTTCTTTCTGTGGTTTGCAGAATCTGCCATCCCCCTTTTGCATAGAACAGTTCATGATTATCCAGAAAACCAAGAGGATAAATGAACATGTTATAAGGTATTTACATGGTCAGTTTTTGCTGTCAGAAACACTGCCAGCAATGAGAAATGTCATGTCAATTCTTGTAGCGGACTCGAAAGGCGGAGGCAAACATGCAGCGGCGATCTCTCAAGTGAATGCCGCTGCATGTTCCTCATTGTCGGCAGTGATAAACTCACTGATCGTTCTGAAGGACCAAGACACACATCACAAAATTTGATGTTCATACGGTCCTAAGACGCCGTGTGAACATACCCTTGGCTTGCAATCTAGTATTGTCTCTCTATGTCTGTGTGTTTGTTTGTTTCTTTGTGATTGTCTCCTTTTTTTGTACTCTTTTGTGTGGCTAATTTTTTTTCTTTTTGTGTCTGAGTGTCTTTCTGTGTCAACAATTTTTCAGGAGTCTGGGTGTTTGTATTGTGTGTGTGTTTTTTTTATTGGCTATTATTGTGTGTGACAGTCCACCCCGAAGAGCATTCCTGTAAAGACGGCTAACTTGGCAACTGTTCCACCACCAATTTAATTTTAAAATGTATAATTTATGCCATACATGTATCACGTTACACAGCTATTCTGGTATCAGAGGATGTATCCTCAACTGGAGCTCCTGCTGCAGTGACCAATTTGACCCCATGGATGCAGCAGTCAATTGCAGCCTTCACATCTGGGAATTAGATATGGCTGTATTTAGAGATGCCTTGGCCACATAACAAACTTTTTGTAGTGATCCCCCTGCCAGCATGTACAACTACCGTATTTCGGTCCGTAATTACGCGCCGAAGTGCGCAAATTACGGGCCGAAAACGGCCCATTCATTACGGTAATCCACAGTTCTCAGAGAGAACTATGGATTACGTCTCCTCTCCCTGCTCGGCGAATACGCCGAGGGGGGAGATAATTCACATGTCACTTTCTAGCGGCGTATACGCACCACTAGCAGTGATTCTCTATGGGTCGGCGAGGTGCCGGCCCCCCCGTTCCCACCCGGCTCCCGCCCCCGGCCACACGGTGTAACTGCGGGGCGTAATTACGTCCCGCAGTTAAGCCGTGTGAACATAGCCTAATAGGTGTGCGTCTCACCGCTGGGACTAGCACCCATCTCGTGAACGGGCCCCCTAAAGTTACAGAGTCAACTGTGTAGTGGGCCATGCTTCTGCATTTCTCAAAATTCTGTTGTTTTGAAGTTCAATTTTTC
>JAODAL010057225.1:0-22808 GCA_025379985.1 Phyllomedusa bahiana
GAAGAAAGGAGGTGGGGGCCCTTTTTGGACCGAAATCATAGGGAGAGAGTTGATAGGCCCCTTAATGGTCCCTGTAGGTGGAAAAATTAACTCTGCAAATTATATAGAATTTCTGACAGGTCATTTTCTTCAATGGTAAAAAAAGAAGACCCATGCCTTCTGAAGCAAAATCATCTTCATGCATGACAGTGCACCATCTAATGCTGCAGGAAGACCTTGAGTCATTGGCTGATATGGTCATGAAAGGAAAGACATTCATGGTGTGACCACCATCCTCCCCAGACCTCAACCCAATTGAGAAACTTTGGAGTATCCTCAAGCAAAAGATATATTAGGGTGGTAGGCAGTTAAACTCAAAACAGCAGCTCTGGTAGACTATTCTTGCCACACAAATATTTTAAAATTCTCACTTTTCCAGCACCCCCTACTTGTTTCTCTCTTGTGTATAATCTTTCTCTGAAATGTTAGGTTAAGATGGGATGAAGGTTATAGAGTGGGGGTTATATTTTGTGTTGCCACTAGATCATATAATACAATGGTTGGGGGAAGAGAAAAGAGAAGGGCTACAGGCCAGAGCTGACAGGACAAACTATTGGTAGAGAAAGAGAATCAACCCCCTGGAGATTGCTTTGCAGCTGTGGCCTGTGCCCTGCAGGATCATAGTGTGTGGCCTAAACTTCAACTCTTGAACCCTCAGAAAATCATGGATTTACAGGAGAGTGCAGGATTTACAGAGAGTGTAGGGAATAGAGTTTAGTACTGTTTTTTTTTTTGTAGTGTTTCTCTTTTTCTGAATACATCGGACCCATTGGACTATATCAGATTCATGGACCACGTCAGACCAGCATTGGATCCATTTCTTTAATAAAATGGTTAATGAGGAGCAGTGTTGAGGAGACAGATGCTTCTCCACTACTATCCCTTGTGCTTGGTGTCAACCAGCAGTGTTTTTTCATTACCCCTGACATTAACCCCTTGTTAGTATTAGCCCAGCACCTTACATATGAGAGGTACTAGGAATAGCTGGGTTATCACCAGAAGCAGACCCTCTAATGGTGTGGTTTGCTCCTGAAGTGGCTGCAGACTGGTATTTTTAAGATAGGAATGGTCCAATATCCTTGGATCCATGGAAGGTTTTACCTGGGCTGATTATGAAAAATAGGGGGTGCACATCATTTTTATAATCTGGTTTTATTGAAAATACTGAAAGAAACAAAATATTTTAAAAAAGACATAGGATTCCCCCATTTTTCAAAGCCAGCCAAGGTAAAACCAGCAGCTGATATTATGAAAATGGGAAGGTCCATGGATTTTGGTTCCTTTACACTCTAAGAAAACAGTCTGTAGCCTCCCCAGAAAATCATCATAATAGATGGCCGGATTCTAACAGTAACCCAGCTTTTTCCAGAACCCCATAATCCAATGAATCAAACAAAAGGAAAAAAGAGAAACCCGTAAAAAACTAGAAGCATTACAAACACATTTAAACTCTGGATAGGATAAGCAGCACCCAGGAAAGAAAGGTATGGCAGGAAAGTTGGATTTCTGCTGTATGGGATGGGGTGTCATCCTTCATTCCTATATAGTCACTTCATTAAGTATGTTGGAAAGTATATAGGCCAAGCAGTAGGTAGGTAGGTACAGTGCCAAGCAAAAGGATAACAATGTTTTGAACTTTTGACTTTCAGACTCCATATCTCATCATCCACTAAAACGTTGAACATGAGAGTGCCATCATTTTGTAGACATCATCTTGCCTATATCATACATCAATTTGACTGTCAATTATTTAGAATATTCTTAGCTATGCAAATTCTTTACCATGTATCTGCATTGTTACTATTTTGCTCCTAAAAATATGAGGTTCAAGTTTTATTATTTTGTAAATACAATTTTGGCTTTCAACACTGCCTGAATCCTTTTTGGAATGCTCTCTATCAGATTACAGCATGTTTCGACTGAAATCTGATCCCAGGTCACTTCTACGTGTTCCCAATCTTGGTGCAAATTGGTCGACTCACTTGGGTATAAATACAGCTTTCTTCAGCTTTATCCACATGTGTTCGATTTGGTTGAGGTCTGGGGACTGTGGGAGCCAATCCAGCAACTCTCTTTCATTCTCATTGAACCATTTCTTCACCAATCTTGACATATGCTTTAGGTCATTGTCCTGCTGGAACACTAGTTCATCCTTTTAATACCCATAGTACTCAAGTGTATGAGGATACTCACATATGGCTCAGCAATGAGACCACCATTGATCCTGATCGGTATCCAATGCCTTTGGCTGTGAAACAACCCCACATCATCAGGCTTCATCCACCCGACAGTTCCTTCAATTTCTCGATCCATTAGCCATCTTTTCCCTTGATTCCTTCAGACCCATTTAAATCCACCAAACTTTTGTCTCATCGCTTCAAAGTACCTGTTTCCAAACTTCTTCGATCCTTTTTTCAAACTTTTTTGTAATCTCGAGTCAATGCTTCTTATGATTTTGAAGTCATTACTTCTTCACCTTTATTTTGGGCCACCATTCCAGACTTGTATAATGTGTCACATGGTGCTTGCATGAACATCTGTGATCTCACTATTACGAGCCACATCCACTGCCACATTTGTCATGCCAGAACTAATAAGATCCACAGCACACCGATATGATGCAAATTGTGTCAAAATTTATTCTAGATAGTAGGTCGATAGATCATACAAAAGTGTTACTCGTGAGACCAGATTACTGCAGATTACTATCCCTGACTACTATGCTAACCAGCTACCGGACCCTGTGTGGTCTAAAGGCCCCGATGATATTGGACGCATCCCAGTACCTCCAGTGAAGGTTTTTCTCAAACCAGAAGCTATCATCCCTCGTTTATAACAGTACCCACTCAAGCCTGCACAAGAGGCCTCCCTACAAGACCAGATTTCTACACTCCTCAGTAAGGGGGCGCTTATACCTTGTATCTCCCCTGCAAATACACCGTTTTATCCTGTGAGGAAGAAGACCCCACCAGGTCAACCAGAAAAATTCAGAATGGTTCAGGACCTTAGAGCTATAAATCAAGCCACCATTCTGAGGACCCCGATTGTCCTGAATCCCCACACTCTCCTCAGCACTATACCACCCTCTGCTACCCATTTTACAGTGGTGCCCTTTTCAGCATCCCTCTACATCGGGACTGTCAATACTTGTTTGCTTTCACATACAGAGGCCAACAATACACCTGGACCGTGATGCCTTAGGGGCTCAAAACTCTCCCAACCACTTTTCTCAAACCCTACAAGTCTGTCTAATGCCATGGAGGGCTGGCCATCCGGATGTTACCCTCCTCCAATATGTGGTTGACCTTTTACTATGCTGTGAAGGCCGTTAAGCTTGCAACTACTACTATTTGTCATTACTACAACATTTGGCGCCCTAAACGTGGGGCAGTCCCAGACGGGACGCATTCCCCTGAGGGACCTGAGGGTGACCACCTGGACTTACCTTGGACTGTCCAAAACAGGAGACTGATCACCTCTACTTGAAAACACGGTAAGTCTGCTGGTTTTCTTATTGAAATTTGTAGTTTGCCTGTGTATTTGGATGGTTCCAGGTTGGGTCGGGGGGTTTGTCTGGTCAGCCCGGGGTTTCTGGTCTGCGCAGAGAGTTCCCATTGTACCGTCCCAAGAACCTGATCCCAGCTGCCGAGCCTGCCTGACTATTGTCTGTGTATCAGTTGGTAGATCCTGCAGACAAGGACTCACACGCGGGGTTTATTTGGAAATCTGTTGGTTGCAGATTTGAAGAAGTTCTAGCGAGACTGGATACACTGTGGTAGTGTTGCCAGTTATAGACTAGATAAGATGCTAGCAAGATCAGGACAGCGCCAATTGCAGAGTAGGGTAGAAATTCTATCAGAAGGGACTCCCGGCTAACCGGTAGCTCGAGAGGGAGGTACGCTAGAACGTGCGCATCTAATAAGCAAAATAAGCAGTGATATGGCTAGGTTTCTCGAGTTTGTGAGGGGTAAAGATGGCTCGTTAGAGGGCTCAATCAGTCCGCAGGATCTAGTGGCGAGGAGAAAAGTAAAGAAGCATGTAGAGAAGGTGAAAAGGTTAAGGAACATGTGTGGTTTTCATCCAGAGGGTAGACTTCGACCTCAATAGTGGGCTTTAGCTGTGAAAAGCAACAAGGGAGGGCTTGACGATAGCAAGCTTTTAGATACTGCATTAGCTTGGAAAAAGACAGCTAAAAAGATATAAGAAGAAGGATGGTCTGAGACTGAATGTATGGCTAAGAAAGGAAATGTTATTGGTTATAAGTAATGTTCACCAAAAGAACACCCACCACCTTATAATGGAGCTAATTCTCAGCGCTGAGAGTGTCCCAATTGTGGCCAGCAAAATCCGCCCCCTGCTCAGTATTGTGTTGCATGTGGCAGAGGACGTCCAAATCCTGCTTCTCCCTGTACCAGTGCCATTGTCCCTCCCACTACCTCTCTCACTCCCACAGTTCCCGTCACTTCCTCATCCCCTGACGAGTCATCTGATCCAGTCCCTTCTGCCTCAAGCCCACGCCCCCTACACCCTCAATACCCGATGTTACTACTTCCACTCCCACCTCCGGTAGTGCGTCACCTAGCCCAGCCCTTTCCTCTGCCAGTGGCCATCTTGATACACCTCTATACCCTGTACTTACTGCGGAAGGTACGTACTATGTCCCAAAAGATCAGATGACTCCCTTATTTCCATTCACTTTAATGGATAGTCTCATTAATAGTCCTGCTTTCCATGATAGAATAAGGCAATTAAGTAAAGTGGTTGAATCGGATGAACCGCAGTTTGCGCCCGACAATTATCCAATAACCGGCACGCTGGCTCTTTAAATTTCAGAGATGCCGCACACACGCACCATAGGAAATGGCAGCACGTGCACCCGCCGGCAGCAGAGCAAGGAAGAGCAGGAGCGTGGCCAGGTAAGCACGGCACAGAATTGTGAGTGCGCCCGCAGTCCAACATGTGGGTCGTGGCCCCACTCGCCGGCACAGAGGGGGCACGAATGTGCCCGCGGCTCGAAGTATATACATAGATGCCATAGGTGTCCCAAGGGGGTCCCTAATGAATTTAAAGGGCGTGACCAAGTCAAGCAGGGGGTTCTCTCATTTTTTATGCCCCATGTGGTCATTAATGAAAGTGTCGACTGGATTAATTGCTTGTTTTACAACCAACAGAGGTTTATTAATTACTGTAGGGATGCTCTCCAAGGTCTAGCCAACCAACTAGATCCCACCTCCACCTTGACTTTCCAGAATAGAATTGCTTTGGACAAGATTTTAGCAGAAAAAGGACGGGTTTGCAAAATGATTGGGGACAGTTGTTGCACATATATTCCAGACAATACTGGTCCCACTGGGAAGGTGACAATGCCCTTGACAATATTGGATGATCTGTCCAAAGAGTGGAAAGAGAACTCTGGAGTGAAGGACCCATGGGACAGTTATTTTGGGTGGATGTCTGGATGTCAGAAGTGGTTGACTCAAGTAGGCGCTGCAATAGTTATAGTTCTGATATTGATGGCATTGATTCTCCTGTGTATTTTCCCTTGCATAAAAAGATTATAACAAAGAGTATTGATAATGTAACTCCAACTTTCCCCCTGATTAACAGTGAGACAATATGCAATGATGCCGAGACCCCTACAGTCCCCCTGAGAACCACAATTATTCACCAAGATTAGGATCCAGATGATTAAAAGGAAAAGAGTAGGGGCCTGTCAGGGTTGGGAAAGGGGGGGGGGGGGTCCCTCTCAAGGAGAGGCTCATCTCAAACCTGGTGAAGTATCCACATCCCTTTGCCTGCCCAGTCTTGGCAGGCACAGGTGATTTTAGATTAGGGGAAGAAACAATGTGAAACACACTCAGGGTCAGAGTATAATAATGTTTTAGGGGGGACATATTCATA
This sequence comes from Phyllomedusa bahiana, assembly GCA_025379985.1. Lineage (NCBI taxonomy): Eukaryota > Metazoa > Chordata > Amphibia > Anura > Hylidae > Phyllomedusa > Phyllomedusa bahiana. The sequence continues at coordinate 5,941 of JAODAL010057225.1, forward strand.
TTTTTCTATACATTTTTTCTAATGCTTTTCTAATGATGTTCATGGTGCAAAACATTATTACACATATATAAGCTTAGCTGAAAACAACAGAGATACTCCAAAATAGTACCTGTTTCCTGGACCACTCCCCACATGAGGCACCATGGATCTTGGTGGAAACCATGACCATATCTGGAGAACCAATCAACTAGTGCCACATTCCTGATGGATGCAAAAAACAAAGGAACTTAACCACGGCCCTGAAAGTAATGTGTAAACCCATTGTATGTGTAGTAAAGGCTGAGTCAGTCTGCGCTTTGCTACACACTGAGGAGGAACTCACACCAGCTCTCTGTGTTTGGTGTAATTTCTTCACAACGACAAGCAGTGTTCAATTTAGACTGAAGTAGTCACGCTGCGTACCCCTGAACCCAACAGTACCCTCAATAGGTTAGTAGGATTAAAGGTCCTCATCAGTAGGTGGGAAATGCTGCTGTAACCCATCTTTGTAATTATGACCAGTTTCAGTGACATAAGCTATGGATGCTCACACTAGACTTACATGACAAATATTGGAATCAGTGAAAGATGTCATATGTTCTATTTGAATCAATAATCGTGTAATTTATTGGTTTGGACAACATACGCCACTTGTAGTATTCTGCTTACAAACTAAACCAGTGTGCTAGTTTTATGTTGCAATCCACATTAGTGTTTTACAATATAAAAGGCTTAAAGACTGTTGATCTTATTTAAAATGTAAATTAGTCTTATAACTTAGAGACTCTTTTAATTTAAGGGAATAAAGAGATATTGTGAGCTTAGGGCTTTCACTGCATTAATTATCTGGTTGATGGCACAACTGACCACAGTATTCTTGATGATTTTACTTGCAGCATTCACTGAATCATTTTTGGAATTATTATCACAGAAGGTTCATTATACTTGGTACTACATGACTTCTCATGTTATTAAGATTAAGATATTTCTTAATTACTTCGCATCTACTGCCTCAGGTAGAACATTATACTAAAATCATGGTTTCTAAGAGCAAATAAGGTCATTTTCCATCATGTAGTTGATCTGAGATGATCACTGTGTTCTTCATAAATCACAGGAGATACTGGTTCTACCAAGAGACTTCTAAAATGATTACATTCAAATTAAGTCAAATCTTAGTAGCTACATTCTGGTATTATCTGTAGGAAAGGAAGAAAGTTGTAAGAAAGTTGTATAAACGTTTTTAAAAGTGAAATAGTTTTTTCTTTTTTCTCTACAGATAAATGTTTTTCAACCAAAGACCAAACATATCACATTTTTGTTTTCTGGGCATTAAATGGGTTTTCTCACTACCAAAATTAGCTTTCAATATATAGAGACAGATAACTGAAGACTTTTTCTGAATACATAGCCTTTTGATTTTTCACTGTTTAGGAGATAAGAAAGATTTAATCTGCTCTGAGTGCACACAGGTTTCCCTGGTTACTGTCCATATTGCCCTTCATGATTAGATAGCAGGGAGTGACATAACCATGGTCCGAAGGAGCAGTCCTTATCTCTTACAAAATAAGATTACATAACAAGTAAAAAGCACTTGTATTCATTGACGTCTTTAGCTTTGTTTACTGAAGATTGAATCTCCTGCTTTTATGTCATTGTAACTGCTTAGCTAATTACAGAGGAGTTATATATGCTAATTACTGCTACAAATCACACAGAGGCTGACCAAGCAGTGCCTGTGACTCTGTGAAAAAGCATGGTGAGAAAACTCCTTTAAGGAAAATGATTGTTGCAGAGACTAATTTAACTGGAACATTGCTCTCTAACTATGCAATGTCATAGAAATCACTGCAAACAATGGAAATGGTACGTAAGTTAGATATATGTAAATTGGAATATGTTATCACTTTCCTGTAAAAATCTGTGCATGTTCATTATCAATGAAATGCACTTTTAATTTAAAATATTTCAATGTACTTTCAATTTAAAATATTGTTCATGTATTCTTTCCGGTAATCACATGCTGTATTCACACAATAACCAGGGGTTGTGATCCCGATCCGGTCTAGTTAAAAATCTTGTTTTAATTTTTAGCATAGTTTTGTCTATTGAAAATAAAAAAGTTATACTCACCTTTCCTCTCACCTCGAATTCAGTTTTCAGTGCACCATCCTTACTCACCGTCAGTCTCCTGTTTTCGTCTAATCTTGATTCCAACAGAAGATTGTGAATGCAGCTGATGGGGTTGCAGTGTTTTTAAACCACATTGTCATGTCTGAATTTTGTAAAGACCCCCAGACTTCCCTAGCAAGGTCAAGATAAGCATCAAATGAAGGTCAATCAACAAAGTACGAAACCAATTGTCTCAGGACAACAAATCCAAGTCAGAGCAAATAATAATCAAATTACATACTGTATATTCAAAATCACACAAAATCAAAAAAGGAGAAAGAAATATATATATGCATGGACAAAATTGTTGCGACCCTTCCAATAAAGAAAGAAAAACCCACAATGGTCATTCAAATGACTTGAAACTGTCAAAAGTAATAATACATGTAAATTTATTGAAAAGCGACTAATGAAAATCTGGCATTGCTTTTGAATTAGAGTTTAACCAAACAAATTAAAAAATACAAAAGCAAACTAATGAAACTGTCCTAGAAAAAAATAGGCTTCCCTTTAAAGGGGTTGTCTCACTACAAAGATCATAGTTTAAAATTAGTGGACTAAAAATGTCAGCATGTCTGTCCTAGGATACCATTAGCAAAGTGCTATGGTTTATGAGAATGGACCGTTTTATGTGTGTTTAGCAATGTAGTTGAAGTCCAGGTTGGGTTACGCTCAGCTAATGTGTTACTGCCTGCCGGCTGAGCGACATGTCCCTCCCAGATCGCAGGCAGGAGAGAGAGCGAGAGAGATCATTTTTGAGTCTCAGATGCGCAGTCCCACATGAATTACCTTTGTAACACAAATGCGCAGTCCCATATAAATCACATACAGGGAGCACAGCTGTACTGTGCTTTCGCACGTAAATCACTTTTGTGACTCAGATGTGCAGTCCCACGTAAATTACAAACAGAGAGAGAACACAGTTGTACTATGCAGTCCCTCATAATACACTTTTTGTGACACAGATGCTCAGTCCTACGTAAAACACTTTTGTGACTAAGATGAGCAGTGCCATGTAAATTACATACAGAGGGAGAACACACCTATACTGTGCAGTCACACATAAAACACTTTTGCAACACAGATGTGCAGTTCAACGTAAATCACTTTTGAGACACAGATGTGCAGTCCCACATAAATCACAGGCAGAGAACACAACTGTACTGTGCAGTCCCACATATATCACTTTTGTGACTCAGATGCGCAGTGATACATAACTCACAAACTGAGAGAGAACACAGCTATACTGTGCAGTCCCACATAAAAAAAAACTTTTGTGAGACAGATGAACAGACCCACGTAAACAACTTGTGATACAGATGTGCAGGCCCATGTAAACACAAACAGGTAAAGCATATACTTTGTTCTGTAGATCTGAGAGGTCAGAGGTGTAAAAATCTGCAGAATATATTACTATGCAAGAGAGAGACAGAGAAAAAAAAATCACCCATCTTTCCCAGAGTCCAGAATGTCACATGCCCATTCTAGTTACAGAGTATGTAGAGAGAGAGAGAGAGAAATTTAGATTGAGTTACACTTAGCTTATCACTTCCAATGATTCCTTACACTATGTCTACACAGCAAATATTGAAATGCCACAGTATTTTGGATGGCATTTTGTCATTTGTTGTCATTGGTTGTGTGCACATAGCCTTAGTCTCGAACAGCTGAGAAAATCTCTCTTCCCCCAGCTCACACAGAATGAATCATCACGTGCACACTGTGGGGGACATGTTTGCAGAGAATGAAGATACTCCCTCCTGGGAGGAGAAACACACCACTCCATTTCACAAGCTCTGCTTGGCAACCAGCATAAAAGGCTGCTAAATGCTGGAGTGAGGAAACCCCTTTAACTTAATATTTTGTTGCACAACCCCTTTAGGCAATTACAGCAACAATTTCTGTAACTCTCAAACTTCTGCAGACAGGTATTTTGGCCCACCTCTCGTCAGCAAACTTCTCCAACTGTCTGAGGTGTTAAAGTGCCTTCTCCAAGATGCATGTTTCAGCTCCTTTCATAGATATTTAATAGGATTAAGATTGTTTGTAGAAACCACTTCAGAAGAGTTCAATGCTTTGCTCTTATCTATTCTTGGATGTTCTTATCTGTGTGATTTGGGTCATTATCCTGTTGGAGGACATATGACCTGCAACTGAGTCCAAGCCTTTTGACACCTGGCAGCACATTTTAAGATTTCATTGTACTCTGCATAGATTCACCCAGGTATCCTGTACCAGATGCAGCAAAGCAACCATAAAAGTTACCTGAGCCCCTCCATGTTTCACAGTAGGTACAATGTTTCTTTCTTTGTATGTATTTTTGTGGATCTGATGGAGCTTATGTGATTAGCCAAAAATCTCCAGTTTATTTTTTTCTGTCCATAGGACATTCTCCCAGGAGCTATGTGGCTTGTCATTATGCATTTTGACAAATTCCATTCTTGCTTTTTATGATTTATATATCCATAAAGGTACCAGACATAACATTGTAGTATTAATTGTTTTTATGGGTTTTGGGGTCTGTAGTGTATTTTAGTCATTGTAATAAAGATATAGCTAGATGTGCAGCAATCTTTGTACATTTCTCTTTCTTGGTTTTCTACATCATCAACTAAAGGCAGCATAAAATGAAGACTTAACATTTTTATTTGTTGCTGATACATCATTCAATTTCTCTAGTAATTTTCCTAGACTGAAAAAAGCAGACCACATAAGCTGCTGTATCCAACTTCAATTTCTTTGTTTCACAAAGCTTTCCAGCTCCTTTCCCATAATGCTTTGTTTCACAAGAAATTTTAGCAGAAAGTATCTCTATGTCCTTTGTCTATTGAAAAAACCTATGTAACTTTATCTCATCTGAAACTAACTACCATGTTTGGATCTTTTTTTTCAAATGGATATCTTAGCAAGAAAAAAGCATACTGATAAAAAGGGAAAACTACATTTTTGTCTTCAGATGGCTTCAAGAACAAGCTGTATAAATAAATACAAACATTTGCAAATAAACTTCTCTCTTCTGGGTTTTCTGCTTTTTTAAAAGGTTCTTTAGCCCATGTTTTTGATACAATCAAAATTATTTTTCTCAATAAAAAGTAAAAAAATACCTGTGGATACTGCACAGCATACATTTTGGATAGCTTTTATTTTTTTTTATTAAGCTATATATAAAACCCATTGGAAACCATTGCTTTTTTACATAAAACTTTGTATTTAATGGTTTTACCTAGACAAGTACCGTAAGCCATATTCCTTATCTGTTGTCAATGCATGAGATGTGCAAAACAAGAAAACACAATATAAATCATAGACAAACCTTTGCAACTTAATGTCTGACATATGGTTATTTAACTTCTGTTTTTTGGTTAACTTTCCTGGTTGGTGGAAAAAGCTAGTTCTTTCTTGTTCCCCTGTTCAGTGTGTGTTGAGACATAATTTTATCTCCTAGGGTTTTTACATGCTTGAAATAAATGCTGTACAATTTACACTTCTGTGGGATGCCACTCTTGTAATCTTGTGTCCTTCTTTCCTAATAGCAACACTATTCTTTATTCTCCAATTGTGAAATCCCCAAAAAGTGCTTGAGAAGATAAAAGAAGAGAAAATCTCCACAAATAGGCACCACAAGATTCATTTTATAGAAACAACATAAATTTGAATGTTTTCTATGATTTTCCTGCTCCTGTTGTTGTTTTAAGCACTGTGAAAATAAAAACAAAAAAATGAAATAAAATAATGTGGGAGACATGTATGGAACTAGGTGCATCGAAGTTCATTTTCTCATCTAATTTTCAGTGTATAATGCACCTGAATGTATGAAAGTGTTTTTGTGCATTAATAAATGATGTCTAAAGTTCATTGCACCTCGCCTATGTGTTTGGCGCATTACAGAACTTAGGCGCATAAGTAATGCGCCTAACATGTATAAAGACTATAGATAGGCAGGAATTAAAAGAAAAGTCATTAGAATAGCATGTCAGTGAACAGAAACTATGGTACTGATCTTGCTTGGTGGACCGCAGGTCCCAGCAAGACCTGTGGTGTGCTGGCTCTTGTTGTATGTAGAATAAAGGGTGAGAGCAGCAAAAATACATTTCAAATTTAATGTAGTAAAAATTAAAAAAAATCTGAACAACATCATTAGTGGGTTATTTAATGTAAAATTATTTTTAGATTCTTTTCATTTTAAATACATTTTATAGGAAATATTTTTATATTTTTGGGATTTTATATATTTTATATAAATTTTATATGATGTTTTTTTATTCAATTTAAATAATTTAAGTTTATATAGTTTGATAATTATCATAAATCACTTTTTATTATTGTACTGGTGCAAGTTGAGAAATATTGGAATTTTTTTTTCTCTAACAGCAAATCTAGCTCCACTTTAACTCCTCAGGCTCAGGCAGACCCCATTGAAATAGGTCTGCCTGTTCGAGCAGTAATGCACCTAGTTTTGCAGAACCACATTCATATATTGACTAATAATACGAGTGTGTTGCGACACGCCTCCATAACGCCCCCAGAACGCCTCCTCATGTTAGGCGCTTTAAAAAGTGTTGAGTCTTACAAACACATTCCTTTGGCGCATTAGACATCGTAGCCAGCTCACTTTGGTGCATTTGATGCCAGAAAAGGGTGAAAAAGCCAATCATACATGTCTTCCTATGTGTATGAATATAAGGTGCTATAATACATAAACCTTAGTGGAATTGTAAAGTTTTGGAAAATAAATTAATCATGTTTCCATGGTAAGTTACTACATGTAAGTTATTACATGTTTGGAATCTTCACTTCATAAATGCATAAGACAAAGTTTTAGCATGTTCATTCGGAAAGGACACATTCATGAGGCCATGTATCGGTTTTCCTCAGAATCACTTCTGTTTTTTTTCTGTACAGAAACATATAGACCATTAATTATATCTTAAGAATTAGTTGTTTTTTCTCTGAAATCCACATTTGTGCATAGTGCTAACTGGAAAAAAAAATAGGATTTTTTTTACTTTCCTTTTAGACTTGCATTGAGGAGTGGGAATTAATACATTAATACAGACATATTCGTAGGTGTAATTCTAGTTCCAGTCTTTCCAGCAGGAAATCCTTTGATTAAACTATTTCCCTCGATTTCACTCTTTCACTCTGCAGTTTGTGAAACAACACTGATAGATATTTACAGCAGTAAAGTCACAAAATAACACAAGGACTTATTAATGCAGCAATGACAAAGTGATGCCACCTAACCATAACCAAAAGTTACTACATAGTGACTATATGGTGTAGCCATATAAGTGATTTTTTTTTTCCAAAAACAGATCATGAAAGATGAGCCCTAACATTTTCTGAAATGCAAACATACAGAAATGAACTAGCAGCTCTCTGCAGATGACAGGAAACAGATAAAAACAGAATATATTAATTATGTTATAGTTAGAGATGGGTGAATTGATTCTAACGAAGTGGACTTCGTTTAGATTTTCAGGAAAACTTTGGTTCTGAACGAAGTCGAAATTTGGGGTACTTCAGGTGAACGAAGTGTGCTTTTCATTGATAATATGGCTGCAAGCACATGGCGTTACATGGGGCAAAGAACTCTGGGAGGAAGAAGGGCATAGCCTGCATGACATGTGTAAAGATGAAGCCAATCAGAGACCGGCGGGATTCTGTGACGTCACCGCACTATATAAGTCCGGGCGTGACGCTGGGAGCTTACACTCCTCTCACTGTACTGACTAGGTAAGGTTGCTGCTGCGGCTGATAGCTCTTACTGAAGAACTGATTTTTATACAGCGATTTTTGTCGGGTGTCTCAGCTTGTTTCAGAGACTGCTTCTCTTAACGTTCTATTTCTGATTTTTTGGGTATTGGATCTGAAATCCAGTGTGCGTCCACTGCAGCTGCATATACATTTAAATCCTATCTGCTCGCAGCACATTGAATATCCAAGGGGGATCTAAGCCAGTTCCTGTTGTATTCATTTAAAGAAACAGCGTTTTTACAATACAAATACCACTTCATTTTTGGCTGCTCAATTCTTTGGCGCAATTTACATCCAGGGGTTAATTAAGCGTTTATATTTCAGCTGTGGTGACTCCAAGAAACCGTCATTTTCACCGCAAAATATATACATTTTTCCTGTAGCCTAATTCACAAGCAAAGGTTAATTACAATTTTACTCTTGTTGTGTGTGTAAAAAACAAGGCATTGTAACACGCTACAAAGCTAGTAGTTTGTGGTGGCTCAATTCTTTGGCGCAATTTACATCCAAGGGTTAACTTAAGTATTTTTCTGCGTTGCACTCAGTAAAGAAACTCTTTTCACCCCACAGAAGAAATTCTGTAGCATAATTCATACCGAAGGTTAATTAACCTTTACATTCAGTAAAATACACAGAGTTTAAACGGCACATACAAGCTAATATTTTGTTCCCCCCCCCCCCCCCCCCCCCCCCCCCCCCCCCCCCCCCCTGGCCACTTGTGGAGCGCAAGTTATATCTAAGGGTTACCCAAGCTTGTTACTGGGTTCATTTGGAGTCAAATACAGGGTGTATATTTATCATATACAGATATCTTCATCAAACAGTGTCTGTACATTTTAGAACAAACAGTATGTCAGACAGAGATTGGGGAGGCTCTCACCTGCGAGTGGCAGGGGCACAATTTCCCGGGAACGGCCCGGGTCGCAGCACAGAAGAAGACATGCAGCAGGGGTAAACGGGGGGCCCAGAACTGCCGCGCATCTGCGGCATGTGTTTTCAGAACCAAAGGTTCTGATTGGTTGACTAGGTCACCATTCCCCCCAGATGAATTGACAACTGCAGCCAAAGTCGGGGGGAAACGCAGACACAACCTTAGTTGTGGCGGGGGGGGGTCAGGGGGCCCCACCTGCCCCTCAACCCGCCTCGCCCCACCTTCCCCACCAGGATCTATATGTGGTTGGGCTCAGCCCCCTATATAGCGAGGATAAACAATTTGAGGGGCAGTCAGCATTTATTTGGCTTGAAGAAAGGGGCCCAAATATCCCCCTCTTTTTGCAGTAGGGGGGAAAAAGTATAGATTTGACGTGGCAGGGGGGGTATGTTGTAGGGGTCACCTCTGCATACCAAAAAACCGGGTGATGAGGACAGCAGTGACGATGAAACACAAATGATGAGATGTAGCCGACCGCCTTGGACGGGTGAGGAAAGGGCTCATATCGTCGGGAAAAGGGGGCTCACTTGCGCGTCGGGCAGGGGCGCAGCCAGCAAGTGGGTCGTTGGCCAGATCACAGGTTTTGCAGAGTGTGAGGGGGGAGCCAAGCGCCACGGGGAAAAAAAACTGCTTCGCAGCCCAAAAAAGTGTGGCCGGGGGCCCCCGGAGGTAGCGGCGGCAGTAGTCCCCAGTGCGGCTTTGGCGGTAAAACCCGATATCAGGGGTTGGCAGTTCTTTGCTAAACCCCGGGGGACCCGAAATGGGTTTTTGTAAAAATTGTAAGCAAAAGTGAAGGTCCCCGGGGGAGCTAACGTTGGCACCAAGGACCTCGCAACAAGAGGTCACCACCATGGCCGGGGGAAAGCGTGGGCTCAGTTTGGGTGGTCCATCCCCCCGCCGCGCCCCCCGTGGCACCATGCCATTGCCCCCGTAAAGGCTCCACCCCCTTGCAGAAGGGAGCTTTTTTTTTGACAACCCCCGGTTTTCCAGAGCCCCTGTCCTCCACTCATGGGCCAGCAGCTTCAGGGAGGCGATTGCAAAGGGAAAACATAGCCCCCCAACCATCCAAGGTGCGAAGCTGCCCGACTCCTGCCCAAGTTTTGTGGCATCCCCTCCCTTTCCAAAGGGGGGACTCTGCCCCTTCAGGAAAAGGGGCTTGGCCGAGCGAGAGGGAGATTTCCCAAGCCGTAATTTCTTTTCCAAAAAGCAGTACCCACTAAAAAATATGTAAACAGAAGGTGGGCCATCCTTGATTTTAAATGGGTTTTTGTTCAAGGTGCACGGCAGAGGACTTGGAGCGTAACACGGTCGGGGCCTACAGTCCTTTACGGTCCCGGGGGTGAATATGCTTCCGGCCCGGGCCCCACCAACAACTTGGACAGGAGACCCACTTTCCTCCACGTTGTCAAACTGCGGCCCCTGGCCTTTGCCCCCGCCCCCTCCTCCCCACCACCCCCCACCATCTCAGCCTCCAAAATACTGCCCCCTAAACCCACATGGAGGGCACAGGGGTTCACGCTTCTCACCGGGCTTGCCTGGGCGATCGAATCACCGGGGGGGAACTGCCCGCGTCTGAGCAAAAAATCGAGTGTGGTTTCTCCGCCCCAAACGCAAATGGGAACCATGTACGGACAGGGAGTAACATGGTGTCCGCGCTGCACCGAGGGGGAGGGCCCCATGCGCCCCGCAGGCCAAAGTTTTAAATTTGGGTTGTGAAAAGGTTCCTAAAAGTTTCCCCGCTATTTCAGAACATTTGAAAAGGCCCAGGAAATGTGCAGCTTTTATCCATTCCTTCAAAGCCAGGAACACCCCCCTGAGTTGCACGGCAGAACGGCCTCCCCCAACACACTTATATGCGATTTTTCCACCTGGGGAAATTTCCCACCCCTGTCATGTTGGACCCGAAAACAGAGAAAGGCCTTAACGATTTTTTGATGACCCGGGGCGGGAGTACCCCCTTTTAAATTTGAGTCAGCTGTGGAGCTATGCGTGACACCCCCGTTTGTTGAGGCCTTTCGAGGGGCCCATTTTTCAGTCCCCGGGGATAGGGGATGAATAACGTCTTCCACTGCTTCATGTCCTGGAAAGATGCTAAAAAAATTTGTCTGGGCAGGACGGAGACGTGGCGATACATTCGGGGCCCCATGATCCGTGGGGCTGAAATGGAGGAGGAGGAGGGGGGGGGAATTGGGAGAACATTGTCGGGGAAAAAGAGTGGGTTTCTCCCCGGTTTACAAGAGAGGGGGAGCAGGACGTGGAGGGGGTGGAGGGAGATGAGGAAGCAGAGATGACCCCCAAGCACCGTGGAGTATACTGGAAAGGAGCAAGGAGCCCCCGGAGTCACTTGTGCGATGGGCCCCCACATCTTTTTTCCCGGCTATTTACCCGAATAGTCAGCTCCGGCAAGGGAGACTTTTCCTCCCCCTATTGGACCCCCGCTAACGGTCCAAAAGGGGACCTTTTTCCCCCGCTATTGAGGGGAGGGCAAACCAAAAAAATAGGAAAATCCCTCCCTATCCATTTTTCCGCTGCCTATTGCGGCATGCCTCCTCTGACAGCTGACCGGGGGTTCTTCCACGCTCAGTACTACTGCCCCCGGCGCCGGGGGGAAAGGGGGGGGGGGTCCCCGGGGCAGTACCAGCCCCTCAGCAGCAACCCAAGTTGGATTACTGATGAGCAGCTTCCTTCACCCCCCTATGAGAAGGGCAGTCCCGCCCCCAAAAACAGGACCGACAGACCCTAACCAACAGGGGTGGGCCCCACTTGGAAAACCCTGCACCCCATTTTGAAATCCCTGGACACTGGCAGCCAAAAGGGTGTGTGGCCCCAACTTGCCGATTTTGCAGTGGAGAAGTGTCCTGCCCCGCCAGTAGTGGGGCACGACGGGTGTTCAGTGCAGCGGGGCCATCGTTACCCCCAAAGGGGAAACCCCCTTTTGGGAAATGTGAAGAGACCCTTTTTTCAAGATAATAGGCGGGATCGGCCGGGGTTTCCACCACCAAGCCTTAGCTCAGATACACAGCCATGACCCTCACCAAACTGTAGAAAATGAGTCTGGGTTCAAACTACCCGCCTCACACTATTCTGATCCGCCCCCCCCCTGATGCCAACATTGTGCAGTTTTTCCAGCCCCCAACCATTTTACCCGGGGACGGTTTTGCCCCCCACCCCACACTTTTCTTTTTTTCCACTGTTTGACCCCCATGCTGGGTCTTGGTGCTGCCGGACCTCCCCACTGTGTCATTGTGCCCTCTTGACCCATCTTTGCCCTGCCGCCGTCACCCCACTCTTGTTTTTGTGCCCTCTTTGGGCCTAGTCCTTTTTGCCCCTCCCAAATGGATTGTGCCACTTTTTTGACCTCTGCTGCTGCTGTGGCTGCTGGTACCTAGACATGGTCATTGTGCCCCCTCTTTTGGGCCCATTCCTGTTTTTTTTTCCCCCCAAATGTCATTTTGGCCCCTGTGGACCCCCATCGCTGCTGTGGGTGCTGCCCCGGGCCCCAACACTCTGTCATTGTCCCCTGTCTGAACCCCGCTGCGCTGTGGGCCCCGCGTGACCACACACTGTGTCATTTTGCCCCTGTTACCCCATCTGCTGCGTGGCTGCTGCCGTTATACACACCGCATTGTGCTACTCTGGCCTATTTCCTTTTTGCCACCTCCAGTATTCATTGTGCCCCCGTCACCTCCTGCTGTGCCGCCCCCCTCCCCTCTCTGTCATTGTGCCATCGTGGCCTAACCAGTTTTGCCCCCTCAGAAAGGGGTTGTACCCGGGCTGATCATGCGCTGCCGCCGTCACCTCCCACTCTCTGCTTTTTTCCCCTCATGGCCATACTGTTTTGCCACTCCAGAATTCATTGTGCCCCGTCTGACCTCTGCTGCGCTACCGTGACCAACCTGTGTCATTGTGCCCCTGTCACCCCATGCTGTTGTGGCGCTGCCGTGACCAACACTGTGATTTTCCATCTGTGGCCATCCTGTTTTTGCCCCCTCCAGAATGTCATTGTGCCCCGTCTGACCTCATGCTGCTGCCGTACCTGCACACTGTGTCATTTTCCCCGCGACCTCATCTGCTGCTGTGGGGGCCCCTGACCTACACACTCGTCATTTTGACCTGTGGCCATTCCTGTTTTTGCCCCTCCAAATGTCATTGTCCACTGTTTAAATCATGCTGTGCTGTGGCTGCTGCCCCTGATACACAGTTTGTGCCCTGCTGCCTCTGCTGTGCGTGCTGCTGCCCGGGGGACCTAACATGTGCATTTGCCATGTCGACCCTCTGCGCTTGGCGTTTTCCGTGACCATACACTCGTCTTGTCTCAACTGGGCCTACTCCTGTTTTTTTTCCCCCTCCAGAATGTCTTTGGCCCCTGTCTGACCCATTTCTGCTGTGGTGCGCCGGACCCCACACTGTCATTGTCCCGTCTGACCTCATGCTGCTGCTGTGGCTGCTGCCGTGGGCCCACACTGTCATTGTGCCACTGTCTGACCCTTGCGCGTGGGTGCTGCCCCTGACCCCAAAAACTCTGTATTTTTGCCACCTTTTGGCCTATTCCTGTTTTTTTGGGCCCCCTCCAAATGTCATTGTGCCACGTATGACCTCATCGCTGCCGCCTCACCCCCCCTCTCTGTCATTGGCCACCCGTGGTACTCCATTTTTACCTCCCGAATGTCAATGTCCCCTGTCGACCCATCTGCGCTGCCATCACCTCCCCCTCTCTTCATTGTGCCACTCGTGACTACAAAGTTTTGCCCCCTCCAGAAGTCTTTGGTCACCCAGTCCCCCGCCCCCAATGTTTTTTGCCCCCGGGCCCCGACCCGTGGCTGGCCCGGCTGTCCTAACACTGTGTCATTGTCCCCCCTCTGTGGTACTCCTGTTTTTTTGCCCCCTCCAGAATGTTTGTGCCCTGTCTGACCTCTTTCTGCTGCGCCGGACCTGCACACTGGTCATTGTGCCCTGTTGACCCATGCGCTGCTGTGGCTGCTGGTGACCTACAGCTCTGCATTTTGGGGGCTCTGTGGGCCCTTTTTTCCGTTTTTTCCCCCCCAAATGTCATGGTGCACGTCACCTCATGCTGCTGCGTGGCGCTGCCGGACCTAAACATTTTGTCATTTTCCACTGTTGACTCATGCTCGCTGGGCTGCGCCGTGACCCCCACACTGTCATTGTCCACTTTGACCTACCCCCGGGTTTCCACCTCTGTATTGTGCCCCCGGGCCCACTCTGTTTTGCCCACCCCCAGAAGTCATTTTGCCCGTCTACCATGCTGCTGCCCCCGTGACCTAACATTTTCATTGTGCCATGTCTGACCCCCCTGTGTTGTGGGCTCTGCCGTGACCAACACTTGCATTTTCCCCCTCTTGGCCTATCCGTTTTTTCCCACCTCCAATTCCCCTTGGCCACTGTCTACCTCTGCGGCCTGCCGTGACCCCACACTGTGTCTTTTGCCCGTTGACCCGCTGCGTGTGGCTGCTGCGTGACCTACACACCTTTTATTTTTGCCTCTGTGGCCCACCTTTTTTGCCCCTCCAAAGTCATTGTGCACTGTTGACCTCATCTGCGCGTGGGCTCTGCCGTGAAAACCCCAAAATTCATTTGCCCTTTGATATCTGCTGCTGTGGGTGTCCGGACCTACACCTTGTCATTTGCCACTGTTGACCTCAAAATGTGCTGGGTGTTTCCTGACCAACCTGGGCTTTTTTCCCCTTGTGGCCTATCCTGTTTTTGCCACCCCCCCCCGAATGTCTTGTGCCACTGTCGGAACTCGCTGCTGCTGTGGTTTGGGGCCCGGGCCCCCCAACCTGTCCCCTTGTGACTCCTGACCTAAAAGCTTTGCTTGGCTGCTGCCCGGGCCTCACACGTGTCTTGTGCCCCTGTCTGACCTCATGCCCGCTGTGTGGCTGCTGCCTACCAACACCTTTTATTGTGCCCCTCTTGGCCTATTCCTTTTTTGCCCCCTCCAGAATGCTTGGCCCCGTTGACCTCAGGGGGCTGCCGGTCCTCACCTGTCATTGGCCCTTGTCCTACTCCAGTTTTTGGGGCCCCCCAAATGCATTGGCCCCTGTCTGACCTCGCTGCTGCTCCATACCCCCACCCCTCTGTCATTGTGCCACTCAGTGGGGACTACCGGTTTTGCCACCTCCCAAATTTTCATGTGCCTGTTGACCTCATGCTGCGGGGGCCCCTGACCTACACAATGCCTTTTTCCCCGTCTGACCTCATGGTGCTCGCTGTTGCGCTGCCGTGACCCCACAGTGTCATTGTCCCCT
Source organism: Phyllomedusa bahiana (assembly GCA_025379985.1). Taxonomy (NCBI): domain Eukaryota; kingdom Metazoa; phylum Chordata; class Amphibia; order Anura; family Hylidae; genus Phyllomedusa; species Phyllomedusa bahiana. Next base: position 21,046 of record JAODAL010057225.1, read on the forward strand.
CCCCCTTGGGGCCCCCCTGTTTTTGCCCACCTCCCAAAAATCATTGTGCCCCTGTTGACCCATGCTTTTTGCTGGGACCTCACACTTGTCATTGTGCCATGTCTGACCCCATGCTGCTGCGGGCTGCTGCCGTGACCCACACCCCTTTTCATTGTCCCCCTCTTGGGCCATTTGTTTTTGGGGCCCCCTCCGAATGTCATTTTGCCCCGTTTACCAATGCTGGGGGCTGCTGCCCGGGGCCTAAAACACTTTTGATTGTGCCACCGTTGACCTCATGTACCCTGTGGGCCCCTGGCCCTGACCTAAAAACTGTGTCATTGTCCCCCTCTGTGGCCCACTCCTGTTTTGCCACTCCAGAATGTCATTGTGCCACTGTCTGACCTTATACTGCTGCTGTGGCTGCTGCCGTGACCTACACACTGTGTCATTGTGCCACTGTCTGACTTCATGCTGCTGCTGTAGCTGCTGCTGTGACCTACACACTGTCATTGTGGCACTGTCTGACCTCATGCTGCTGCTGTGGCTGCTGCCGTAACCTACACACTGTGTCATTGTGCCACTCTGTGGCCTACTCCTGTTTTTGCCACCTCCATAATTTCATTTTGCCACTGTCTGACCTCATGCTGCTTTGGCTGCCGCTGTCAGCTCCATACTCTGTCACTGATGTTGCCACCTGAGCCCTCAGCTTGTTTTTTTTCCAGCTGTCGCTGCCATGACTTTATCAGGCTACATTTCCCCTTCAGTTTTTTTGTCAGTTTTGCCCTCTTAAGTGCCCAGGAAATTTTATAGTGAAGCGATTCTAAGAGCGGCGGCAGTCATCTGCATGTCTTACTAAAACACAACATTGTATGAAGACCAAACCAAGCTCCGTCTGCATATTTAAGCATGGCACAACGTTCTACAGCACCCTGCAGGCTCTGTCCAGCCTGGAAATAGCTGGTTTTTAACGTGATTCGTCCCGAAGTAATTCGGAACGAAGTTATTTTTTGCCGGGAAATCCGGCGAAGTGATCGAACCGAATTTCGGGAAATTCGCCCATCTCTAGTTATAGTACATTGCTGCTATATTTAGTACGTTAAAAAATCTGAGACTCTTAAGTTAAATTTTGATCAAACTGTAAGGATTCACCAATGGCAAGCTGGCCTCGGTTTAGTTGAGGACTTAATCTAAACAATGTCATACGTCCAGACAGGCAGCCTTCTGTTTATGTGCGACAACGCCCAGTAAGGGTTAAACCATCGGCTCTGGACCGACGCCCTGGGAGAGGTGCTGCTTTGGAGCTCAGGAGTAACAGCTCTGCAGCCTCTCCTGCCAAGGGGTGTTCCGGTCAGGCCAATCAGAGGGCCCGGACACCGCACCAATCAGCTGCTGGGGCGGTGTCCAGGAAAACTATTTAAACTGTTTCAGTCCTCTCAGGCTTTGCCTGTTATAGGTTCCCCCTGTTGTTTCCTTGTGAGTTTTTAATATTGCTTCCCCTATTATTGACCTCGGCATGCCTTGACTTCGTTTTGGACTCTGTTTATGTACTTCGTTTCCGCTTGTGTATGACCCTCAGCTTGTTTCCTGTTTATTCTTCGGATTCTGTTTGTGGCTTTGGCGTTACCGACTCGGACCGTTTGACCTTGCGTTTTCCCTGACGGCCCTGCACTTAGCAGCGTAGGGACTGTCGTCTAGTTGGGGTCTGCATCTAGGGCAGCACGCCAAATATGCAGGGACAGTGGGCTGGGTGGCAGTCAGGGCCCTGACACCTTGCTGACAAACAA
>JAODAL010057226.1:0-22808 GCA_025379985.1 Phyllomedusa bahiana
CGCGTGACAGCAGTAGGGGTGCCAAGTACTAGCCGCAGCAGCAGCACAGGCAAGGTGCAGAAGCTGATGGGTGACCTCTGGCAATCTTTATTTACCACCTCACCAACGCATGCAATGCAGGCACACATCCAACACACAGAGACCAGCTTAAGATCATGTGCAACGACTATCTGCGTCTCAACAACCCATGATTCTGTATGTGTTTCCGGACCCAATAGACTTCTGGGTATCCAAAATGGACGAATGGCCCGAGCTCGCTCGCCACGCCATAGAGGTGTTTTCCTGCCCAGCAGCCAGCGTCATATCTGAGCGGACCTTCAGCACAGCTGGAGGAGTCATTACAGACATCCGCATCCGGCTTTCCACAGATAATGTGATCGTTTGTCTTTCATCAAGATGAACCAGGCATGGATCTCTGATGATGTTGTGGCCCCAATTGCCGAGGTCACCGATTAGTTGCCGGTCTACTTCACATCCTCTTCAAACAGAAATGGTCCTCTTGAAAACTTTTTAAATGATCATTTCTTACTGCAATTTTTATTCTCTTTTCCCAACAGTTCATTTTGCTGGTTTTGCTGTGAGGAGACTGTAAAAACAGCAAGGTTTCATGACAACACCGTATTCCATTTACTCACTTTACTTTAGAAGTTTTCGCATTGTCAATTGGTTTTGAGGTCATGTTGCTGTGAGATACAGCTATAATTATGTCCTTTGGAACAGAAATGTGCTTTTAAGTGGCATTTCTCCCTCACAATTTTTAATAGTGGCTGAGAAGTCATATTTATAATTTTTTGGGGTCATGTTGCTGTGAGATACAGCAATAATCATGGTCCTTTAACAGAAAAAGTTGCTTTTAAGTGCATTCTCCCTCACAATTTTAAAAGTGGCTGAGAAGTCATTTTATATTTTTTTTGGCGTCATGCTGCTTTGAAATGCAGCAATAATACAGGGCCTATTATAAAAAAAATGTTGTTTCTAACAGACATTTGTTCTTCACAATTGTCCAAAGTGGCTCAAGGGTCATGCTTTGATTTTTTGGGGGCATTTTGCTTCGACAGGCAGCTATACTCCAGGTCCTATTATAAAAAAAATGTTTTTTCTAACAGACTTTTGTTCTTCCCAATTGACCAACGTGGCACACGGTTCATGCTTTGAATTTTTGGGCATTTTTGTTGTGACATGCAGCTATACTACAGGTCCTATTAATAAAAAAAAATGTTGTTTCTAACAGACATTTGTTTCTCACAATTGTCAAGAGTGGCTCAAGGGTGATGGTTATGTCAGAAACAGGAATAGGTAGGACACTGTTAATGGACATATATTGCAAAATGACTTGTTTTTGCAAGATCTTTAACATAGCTAGCAATCCCTGTATTGAGACAACCCATTTAATACAATTAAAAAAGAGAAAACAAAAACATGGGGGATTCCCCTCCTATTTTAAAAAAAGTGTTTTTTCTAGAATTAAAAATACCCAAAAAACCCTTGCATGTACAAAATAGCTGTTTTAAAAAAAATTCCCCTGAATTTTTACAAGGGAGGTTTCAAGGAAAACTTGACCAATGTAGGTTTTTTTCAGAAAACATGGAGTAAAAATCCCCCGGAAGAGAACAAAAAACAGAGACAAATTTTCCCCCAGCATGTTGAAATAAAAGAGAAAAAGAATGCCAAGGAAAAAAGGCACCTGGGTGGAACAGGAGCGTTTTAAACCCCCAAAAAATTTTCCCAATTTAAGCTCAATTGGTCCGCACCCATCGGGGGGGGCAAGCCTACCCAGGGGGCAGGAAAAGTTTTATGTCCAGTGAAACTAAAATGGTGGTTGAAAAAACTCCTTTTTTTCCCCACTTTTTAATCTGGGGGGGTGCGGGTTTTTTGGGGGGGAAAGCTGTTGGGCCCAAGGGCAAGGGTGTCCCAAGTTCAGTGGGAACTAAAATGGGGGTTTTTAAAGACTCCTTTTTCCGGCACTTTTTTAAAACCCGGGGGCATGCGGTTTTTGGGGCCCCAAAGCTGTGGCCCCGGACAGGGATGTCAAATTTCCCCGTTTTAAAAAAAATTTGGGGGTTAAAGACTCCTTTTTTTCTGGCACTTTTTAAACGGGGGGATGCAGGGTTTTGGGGGCCCTGGGGTTTGGCCCAGGACAGGTGTAGTCAATGTCCCCGGTTTAAACCAAAAAAGTTTGGGTTTTTAAGACTCCTTTTTTTCCCCACTTTTTTAAACTGGGGTCATGGCCCGGTTTGGGGGTCATGCTTGGCCCTGGACAGGTATAGTCAAAGTCCCCGTGAAACGAAATGGGGTTTAAAGACCCTTTTTTGGCACGTTTTAAAACTTGGGGTTCCCTGCAGGGTTTTGGGGGTCATGCTGGGGTTTCCCGGGCAGGGGTATTCAATTCCACTCAAGTAAAAAAAATGGGTTTAAATCATACTGCCTTTTCCCCTTTTTAGTTTTTTTGGGTCATGGGAGGGTTTAAAAGGGTTTATGCTGGGTGCAAGACAGGGATTTTGAAAGGTGTTTTGATTTTTTTCTGTGGGCTTTTATAACCTAATGTGTTGCCTAAGATGTACAAAAATCCATTTGACCGTTGTTTGGGTTTTTAATTCCATTCTCCAGCCCGTTTTTGGGGGTAAGAAAGAAGGTGTTTTTTGCTCCCCATAGACTTTAAAGGGGCACGAAACATAATCTACCATCGACCCTCCCAATATCTTGTCGGGGAAAAGGTTTGAAACCCATCGACCCTCGAAACCGGAAAGTCGAAAGGCCAACGAAAACGCTCAACACTTTTGTTTTTTGAAGGCATTTTTTTTTTTTCAAAAAAAGAGGATGGGGAAAAATCCCAGAAGGGGAGAAAAGGGTTTAAAAATTTTTCAATTTTAAGGGGTTTAAGGGTGAAAGCTGGAAGATAAACTGACCCCAAATGGGAATGGGGAAAGGGGGCACTAACATTGGGAGGCAACCCGACGAAAGAAGCCTGGGGACACTTCTTCTTCTGTCCCCCTTGGGGCAAGGGGGTGGGAGCAACCAAAAGGACGGCCGGGGGACGGGATGGGGGTTTTTTTGAGGATTGAGATGAATGTTTTTTGCCGGATACTGTCTATTTTTTCTTTTAAGTGAGTGGGGCCCGGTCTTTAGTACAGAGGTCATTTACTGGTGCCCCTTTTGGGCTTTAGGGGGGATGGAAATGTCAAACAGGTTTGTTTTTTTGGGGTTGTTGTTAAAATTTTTGAGATGGAGGGGGGTTAAAAAATTTTTGTTTGGGGCAGTGAAGGGCGGAGTGGGTATAGTCCTGAGCATGAATTTGTAGTGGAGAAAGTCTGCAGGTAGATTTGACTTTCTCCACAGTCTCTCAGCACACCTGGAAACAGCGCTGCAGAAAGCGAGTATAGAGGCGTGTGCCATGGCTGTGGGCGTCTGACTTTGGTGGTGCGGTGTCTGAGTGGTGCCAATATGTCCAGGGTGGTTGAAAGAGTTTCATTGTATTGCTTGACAGCCAGGTCCGGACAGGAGTCGGAGGAGATTGGGGGCAGTGAGGACTGTATGGTGTCTATGAGTTCCTGAGTGTTCATGGAGCGAATGTTTCTGGATGGGTGATGGGCAGGTGTGTCCAGAGAAGGCTGAGAATTGGTGATAGTGAAGGAGATAAGGTTGTGATCAGAGAGAGCATACAGAGAATTAGTGAGGTTAGAAATTGATGAGTGACTGCAGAAAACCAGATCAAGAGCGTGTCCATCCTTGTTGGTGGGAGAATCTGTAAATTGCAAGAGGCCAAAGGATGATGTTAGTGAAAGAAACCGAGAGGCAGAAGGAGACATAGGGTTGTCAATGGGGATGTTGAAATCACCCATGATGAGTTTGGGTATTTCAGTGGAGAGGAAGTGAGGGAGCCAGGTGGCAAAATGATCCAAAACGGGCGGGGGAGCCGGGGGTCTGTACAGAACGGCGATTCTGAGGGAAAAAATGGCCGAAAGAGTCTGAGGGTGTGGCCCTCAAAGGGGGGGAAAGTGAGGGAGGGTGCCAGGAGGAATACCTGGTAAGTTGCAGTGTGGAGAAAGAGTATGACAACTCCTCCCCCCGGGCCTGTTCTCAGGTCTGGGGTAGGGGTGAAGTGTAGGCCGCCATAGGTGAGAGCGGAAAGGGGAAACTGTGTCAGATGGCTGGAGCCATGTTTCGGTGAGAGCTAGGAGATTAAGGGAGTTAGAGAGTTTGTTAGCAACAGATCGGGCATTCCACAGAGCACATGTAAAAGTGTCAGGAAAAGACATACAATGAATAGCGAGCAGGTTAGCAGGGTTTCTATGGAGGGAGGAGGAGGGATGAGCAGAAAAGGGAGGGTGGGGCCGGAGTTCGGAGGGATGTCCCCTGCAGCAAGAAGCAGGAGAAAGAAAAGTGACAGCAGATGGTTTAGTGTTGTGTATGAGCGGCGTTTGTGCAACATTATGGAGGCTGGTGGTTTGGGGTAGTTTAAAAGGGAAAATAGTGTGTGGGATGTGACCTGATCTGGTTAGCGACCCGCATCGACGTACGCTTCATGGAACGGGAGGAGGAACTTCGGCAAGAGCGTCAGTCAGCCCAACCTCGCCGGTTTCCTTGCCTGGCACCGGTGTTCCAGAGGCCTCCTGCGCCACAGCCGCCAACACCCGCCGAGGAGCCCAGGCAGGTTGATCGGGCTCATCTCTCTGAGCAAGAGTTGGACCAGCATCCGCAAAGGAACTTGTGCCTCTACTGTGGCAGCCCAGAGCATTACCGGAGGAATTGTCCCAAGTGCCCCAAGCCTGCGGGAAACTTCTGCACCTAGGTTCTGCGGGAGAGGCATCCCTAGGTGCAAACTCCTCCTCTCCACGTCTATTGATGCCAGTGCAGGTCGTGTCAGAGACTGGTACCTCGTTCCAGGTTCCGGCGTTTCTGGATTCGGGCTCGGCCGGGAACTTCATCCACCAGTCTCTAGTGAAGCAGCATCGGCTTCCGGTGGTCCGCTTGGAAAAACCGCTCGTCATCTCATCCGTCAGCGGGAGCGCTTAGCGACACCATCCTTTTTGTCACCAAGCCACTGTCCCTCCACGTGGGGGCACTGCATAAAGATGAAATCTCCTTCTATGTGTTGCCTCGCTCCTCATCAGCGATCCTCCTCGGACTCCCATGGTTGGGGCTCCACTCTCCTACGCTTGACTGGACGTCTGGAGAAGTAACTCGTTGGTGTCCCAACTGTCGGGGGCGTTGTTTGGTGGCACCTCGCCCGGTGCTTTCCTGCTCCTGCTCGACCCTTCATGAGTCGCTGCCCGGGCTGCCGCCCGAGTATTTGGAGTACGCCGATGGTTCTCCGAGAGACAAGCCGAGAGTCTTCCTCCGCATCATCCGTACGATTGCCCAATCGACTTATTGCCGGGTACCAGTCCTCCCCGGAGCCGAGTCTACCCATTATCGGTTCCTGAGACCCAAGCCATGTCTGAGAAACATCCAGGAGAATCTCCGGAAGGGGTTCTTCCGAAAGTCCTCGTCTCCCGCGGGTGCGGGGTTCTTTTTCGTAAAGAAGAAGGACGGTTCCTTATGGCCCTGCATAGACTACCGGGGTTGAACAAGATTTACGGTGAAAAACCGTTACCCATTGCCGTTGATCACAGAACTTTTTGACCATCTGCAGGGCGCAAAGATCTTCTCCAAGTTGGATTTGAGAGGGGCCTACAACTTGGTCCGAATCCACAAGGGCGACGAATGGGAGACGGCCTTCAACACCAGGGATGGGAACTTTGAGTACCTGGTGATGCCATTCGGACTGTGTAATGCGCCTGCCGTCTTCCAGGAACTCGTGAATGACGTCTTTAGAGACCTCCTCTACACCTGCGTGGTGGTTTACCTTGATGACATCTAGGTGTACTCTCCTGACCTCGAGACCCACCGCAGCCATGTTCGTCAGGTGTTGAAGGGTCTCCAGGAGAACCATCTGTATGCCAAGCTAGGGAAGGGCCTCTTCCAGAAGACTAGCCTCCCGTTTCTGGGTTACGTCATTTCTGACCAAGGCCTACGGATGGACCCAGCGAAACTGTCAGCCTTGTTGCAGTGGCCACACCCAGTCGGTCTGCGGGCTATACAGCGCTTCTTGGGCTTCTGTAACTACTATCGCCAATTCATCCCCCACTTCTCAACGCAAGTGGCCCCGATAGTGGCCCTTACCAAGAAACAAGCTAACCCACGCAGCTGGCCCGTCGAAGCCGAAGAGGCGTTCTCGAAGCTCAAATCCGCCTTCTCTACAGCATCTATCCTTTCAGGTCCGGATCCCGCGAAACCCTTCACGTTGGAAGTGGATGCCTCGTCTGTGGGAGCCGGAGCAGTTCTTACACAAAAAGGGCCCACGGGCAAGACCGTAACGTGTGGCTTCTTTTCCAAGACGTTCTCTTCGGCCAAGAGGAATTACACTATTGGCGACCGGGAGCTTCTGGCCATAAAGCTGGCCTTGGAGGAATGGTGTTATCTGCTGGAGGGTGCTCGTCGCCCCATCCGCATCTACTCAGATTACAAGAACCTCCAATATCTCCAGACGGCTCAGCGACTTAACCCACGCCAGGCTAGGTGGTCGCTCTTCTTTTCCCGGTTCGATATCCAGATCCACTTCCGGCCTGCAGAGAAGAATGTGAGAGCCGACGCTCTCTCCCGTGCCTCTGACGTGGTGGGTAAAGACACTACTCCAGAACACATGATTCCCCCAGAACGTCTTATCTCGGCAGCTCCGCCTGGCGGAACTATTCTTTCTTCATGTGTTCCGTCTGCATGGACTCCCTCAGCAAATCGTCTCGGACTGGAGAGTCCAGTTTGTCTCCAGGTTTTGGCGAGCCCTGTGTGCCCAACTTCGGGTGAAGCTCGACTTCTCTTCGGCTTACCACCCTCAGATGAACAGCCAGGTGGAGAGGGTCAACCAGGTCTTGGGATGTTACCTACGCCACTTCGTCTCGGCACGTCAAGATGATTGGTCCAACTTGCTGCCATCGGCCAGTGCGCCGGTAAAGGGACAGTGCGCCGGTAATTGGTCATTGCCGGGCACTGCTCCTATTTAAGTCCGGCCTCTTCCTGGTGGCCTTTGCCGGATCCTTAGTGTTCATGCCTTTGGAGAAAGCGTTCCTAAAGTCTTGTCTAGTCTTGTCTACCGTGTACCGAACCGCCAGCTTACGTTTACCGACCACGAACCTTGCCGCCAGCCCTGACCTCCTGCCTGTCCACGTTTACGAACCAGAGCCGCCTGTCCTGACCTCCTGCCTGTCCCCGACTACGAGCAAGCCTGACGTTTCTGTACCACGCCTACCCTTAGCCGCCACCGCAGGCAAGTCCCGCCAGTGGAAGCGACCTGGTAGACTCCCGCTGCAGAAAGTCCATCCCGCTTTGCGGCGGGCTCTGGTGAATACCGGGACCTACTTCCGCTCCCTGGTGTGGGCTTACACCATCGCCTGTGGTGGTCCAGAGGATCCACTTCCAGACCGTTACAATCCCTTTGTAATAAAACATTGATATTCTACTGTGAAATCCTTCTGTAAGGTCATTAATGAATATACTAAAGAAAATAGGGCCTAATAGTGACCCCTGTGGTGCCCCACTAGTAACAGGGATCCAGTCTAAGTATGTACCATTAACCACCACCCCTTGTTTTATATCAGTTGCTTACCCGCTTGCACACATTTTCCCCCAGTCCAAGCATTCTCATTTTACGTACTAACCTCTTATGTGGTACAGTATCTAATGCTTTAGAAAAATCTAGATATATTACATCCAATGCCTCACACTGATCAAGTCTAGAACTAACTTCCTCATAGAAGTTGATGAGATTAGTTTGACTGGAACCATTCTTCATAAACCCATGCTGGAATGGACTTATACATTTATTTTCAGTGAGATACTCCATGATAGCATCTCTTAGAAACCTTCAAACATTTTACCTACAATAGAGGTTAAACTTACTGGCCTATAGTTTCCAGGATCACTTCTTGACCCTTTTTTTAATATTGGCACCGCATTTGCTTTGCACCAATCCTTTGTGACATACCCGTTATTATACAGTCCATAATTATAAAGAATAGGGGCCTGTCTATGACACTATTTACCTCACTTAGGACACTGGGGTGTATACCATCAGGACCTGGTGATTTGTCTATTTTAATCTTCTGAAGGCAGAGCTGCACTTCCTCCTGGGTTAGACAAGAAACAATTAAGGTGGAGTTTACCTCATCCCTCTGCTCATCAACAGGAAGGTATTTTTCCTCGGTAAATAAGGTACAGAAATAAATGTTTAATAAATTTCCTCTCTTCATCGCACTGTACAATACCTCCCTCACTACTTTTAAAAAGGACCAACATTTTCAGTTTTAAAATTTTTACTATTGATATAAATAGAAAAATATTTTGGGGTTAGTTTTCTTCTCTTTGGCAATCTGCCTTTCTATCTCCAGCTCTACTGTCTTTATCATTATTTTACATATTTTCATTTTGTCCTCATAGCTTTTTAGTGCCTCCTCACTACCCTCCTGTTTAAGTAGCTGAAACGCTTTACGCAGTAAACCCAGACCAATAATACCAATAAAAACAATATACAAAGATCAAATAATACCACCACATCATGACCACATATCACCACAATAAAGAGACTACAATAAAGAGACTCAATAAAACCACTATAGTGTTACTGAATATAAACCGTTACACTAAGACCACTATTACCTCCATACAGTGACCCAGTGACCATATAGCAGTAGATACCAGTGAATATGTGCTCTGCAGACCATATACAACCTCCATATAGTCACCATATAGTGGTAGATACAAGTATACACAGGCTGTGCACACATACAGTAAGTGATTGCAGTGCAGTTACGTCTAGGAACTCACAGGTGACGTCTGGTGAGTTGTTCTCTTTCCCTTTTCTTTCTCCATTTGCTCCAGACCATCATGACGTCTTCTCCCGGCCACAACTCATCCCTGCAGAATTTACCACACAAACATGTTAGATTTCTCACTTTTTCAGCACTTCTCTACCAGTTTCCACCTTTCCCATCCATAGCGCCCCCAAATAGTCCCCTTTGGTGCCCCACACAGTAATTACACCCCAACCATTGAAAGTGCCCCCAGATGATTATAGGGCACCCAGTGGTACCACCAGTATGTAGGAACACACCCCATATAGTAGGCCGTTCCCCCCCCCCCAAAAAAAAAATGAGGCAGACAACTAGCTAGACACTACCTTTAGGTAGCTTAGTCCCTAAAAATTAGTCAGAAAAGTGTCAGACTCTTCCTATTTAGTAGGTAAAGTCCTCCTTCAGTATACAGCCCCCTCTAGTAGGTAGTAAGCAGATAGAGCCCACTCTAGTAGATAGGTAGGCAGATAGAGCCCCGTCTAGTAGGTAGAACCCTCTCTAGTAAATAGGTAAGTGGAGAGGGGCAACTCTAGTAGGTAGGTAAGTAGATAGGGCCCCCTCTAGTAGGTAGTTAGATAGGGACCCTTCTAGTGGGTAGGTAGGTTGATAGAGCCTCTTCCAGTAGGTAGGTAGATAGGGCCCTTTCCAGTAGGTAGGTAAATAGTGCTCCTTCCAGTAGGTAGGCAGGTAGATAGGGCTCCATATAGTGGGTAGACAGGTAGATAGGAATCCTTATGGTAGGTAGGTTGGCCAGTACATAGGGCCCCTTATGGTTGGTAGGTAGGTAGATGGGACCACTTATGGTGATAGCCAGGGAGATAGGGCCCTTAATGTAGGTAGGCAGGTAGATAGATCCCCTTGTGGTTGGTAGATAGGGCCTCTCCAAGTAGCTAGGTAAGCAAAACCTTCCCCCAGTAGGCAGGTAGGTATGCTCATGCCACCCGCTCCGGGGAGCGAGTTCCTGCATCTACTAGGCCAAGGCTTAGGGCCTAGCACAGGCAGAGGCATGATGACATCATACATTGCGGCCCTGCCTTCAGTGGGTTAAGCAGCCAGGATCAATGTATCCCTGCCACTTTGCTTCAGCTGCTGCCTGCTGCTGTGGTGGTGAGGGTGGCCAGTAGCTCCTCTGGCTCTAGGGCTTGGTCACAAGTGTGACTGCTACGACCGCTGTAGCTACACCATTGATTATTATTACTCCCATGTACTGTATATCTACTCATAATGGCTTCCTGTATCTATATCTTGCTGCATTGATGCCTTTAGACAGGATTTTATATAAAGACATACACCTTGCCCTTTTTTCAAGATCTCTTCTAAATGAACTGTAACCCTATAAGTTGACCGCCCAGTCAAGGGTCTCATCCAGCCATGTCTCAGTTATCCCCCCTATGTCATATTTTTCCTCAGCAATAAATTATTCTACATATTTTGTTGTTAAGACTCCTGACATTGGTCAGATACAATTAAGAAGGTTTTTTTTTTGCATTATTGTGACCCTGTCCTTATTAACAATTACTACACCCCGTCCCCTCTGCCACCCTCTCATATATTCCTAATACGCAGCTTTCTATCTTCACGATCTTGCGTACTGTGTGCGTCATATATCCAGCGTCTTTTTAGCCCGATATCAGGCGCAGCCCCGTTCATACATTTTTAAATGTCCCGCATGCCATTATCGGGCGCATTACAATGCGCCTGCGTCACTTTGTAATGTGCCCAATCTCAGGGGGCGTGCGGGAGGCGGGGTGCACTAGAACCGTAGCAAAGCGAGACTTATAGCTTCGCTACGGCATTTCTGGGCACATTACAGCTGGAACAGGTAGAGCACTTTCAGAGTGGTTTACCTGAGCCAGAAATGTCGCCCTAGCACTAGAATGTGCCTAATTTATGACCCGCTGTAGAGCGGGTTCATAAATCAGGTGCATTCTAGACTTTATTATTAGATGAAATTTGATGTTTAAATGCCAAATTTCATGCATGTCGCCCTGTATGTGTAGTTGCCTTTGTTTCCAAGCTGGTAATGGATGTCAGGGTCGCAACTTGCTCGCTTAGATCCAGGATCTGGGCTTCTAAACATGCAGTGTGTATACATCTCGTACAGTAGTATGCACACTGGAACAGCTGTTCAAGGATGGCATACATTGCACGGGTTGTGCACTGGACAGCATTGTCAATCATTGAACTCATGGGGGTATTACAAAGGTCAGAGATACAAGATGTAAAATTTTCCCGGCGGATGTAAAAATTTGAGTTTACACCCAAAATTTCCATGACATAACGATAGGCTAAAATGCGCCTAATTTTTGAACCCTTACAGGGGGTTCATAAATGGGCGTTCTAGCGCTAGACGAATTTCGGGCTCAGGTAAACCACTTTGAAATGCCTCATGTTAGCAGTAAGGGCCCTAAAATTTTTGTAGGAAGTTATAAAATCTATGCTTGTCGGTTCTAGTGAGCCTCCCCTCCCACCGCCTCCCTGAATCAGTGCCGCAGGCGCTCAGTAATGTGCCTGAAGGGTGGGGGGGCTTTTAAACATGTGCGAGGGGGGTGCGCCTGAGATGGGCGAAAAAACTTCAATATTGGCCCCCCCCATTCTAAAATGCCCCAAGTTCAATTCATATTCTCCCTTTCTAAACAACCCAAATCTACAGATCCAACCTTAAATCCCACACAAACCCCAACCCTAAGATAAAAACACACTTTACACAGAACCATCACAACCCATACACTGTCCCTCAATTCATTTTTTAAAACCTTTTTTCCCCCCCGTTCTCGTGCTGCTGAAAAAATCCTTTCACCCTTCGGCAAGAAAGCTTCACACAGATGCAATTTAAGCTCTGCTGATGAGGTAACCACACCCGTAATTAGTCCCCGTTAAACACCCTTGGTTCAGCACATGCCCTCAGCAAAAATCTATGCTAACTATAAGAACTTAAAAAAAAAAATACTCTTTAATATATATAGTAATCTGTAAACAAAATAAATATAGTGCAATTTTAAAAAATAGGGGCGAAAGTAGAGGGGGCTCACCGTTTTTGGGTGTACTTTGAGCCAAAAAGAATGCATGAACATGTGCACTTCAAACTTTGGCGCGATAAGTGGCTTTATAATGCGCCAGAAACACTTTAAAGTGCGCCAAAGATTAAGGGCATTTATGATTGTTTGATGCCAAATCTAGGCACAGAACAGTAAAAAAGCCAGACCGGGGGGAAAGGGGGTGGGTGAGCCCCGACTTTTTGGTTTGGCTCTACACGCCTGTATGGGGGACCTGCAGAAGAACAGCCAGGGGCCAGGTAAAATGGGGCTGAGCCAACTTGTGTTTGGCTACACTGTGCCTGTATGATGACCTCAGAAAAACGGCCAACCGGGGAAAGGTGGTGCCTGACCAGATTGTGGATTGGGCCCATGTGCCCCTTTTGTATGACCTGCAGAAGAACGCCAACCCGGGGAAAGGTGGGGCCCGAGCCGACTTGTCCTTTGCCTCTACAGCCCGTATGTAACCCGCAGAAGAAAAAAGGTTTTATACTTTTTGGTAATTCTATACTAACTTTTAAAACTATTTGAACTGGCCGTCGTGCCAACGTTATACAGTCGCCCCATAGTCTGCATAACTTGAAAAGTAGTGCAATAAAAAAATAAAAGATATGCCTCCAGTTCAAAAGATATTTTTTTAGGGTTAACAATGACTTCTCCCCCAATCTTAAATCCCACACGTAAGACAAAAACACATTTTAGACAGAAAACACACTCGCAAGCTCGCACGCTCGCTCTTTCAATTCCTTTTTTTCCCATCGTTCTGCAGTGCTGCTGAAAACAACAACCCTTCAGGATTTTTATTTTTCATTTCTTTACTTATTTTTCTGTCTACATAGACCTGTGAGGACTTGCCTTTTGTGGAATAAGATGTACTTTTTATTTGGGATATTGAATGTACCATATTATATACTGGGAAACTAAAAGAAAAAACTTATGTGAGTTGCATTGCGAAAAAAACATAATTGCCCCATTTTGGGTTTTACTTTTATGGATTTCACTGTTTAGTATAAATAACATGTTATCTATATTCTGCAGGTAAGTACAATTTCAGTGATACCAAATGTGTACAGTTTGAAATATGTTTTGTACTTTTAAAAAAATAAAAACATTCTCTATTTCTTACATTTGTGCTGCAGCACCAATTTCCAATTTGTGTAACTTCTTGGTTTTTCCACCTATGAACCTAAGTGAGAGCTATTTTTTGCGGGCTAAAGTTTAATTTTTATTGGTACCATATAGGGATACATGTGACTTTACCATTACCACCCCACTGTCATGTTGTGAGGGTGCCAAGCTGTCTCTCTCTCTGTCAACCACCTAAATGTCGCAGCTGCTATTGTCCATAGCATCTAGGACCTTTAATGGCCAAGATTGGAGTTAGCCCTTATCTTGGCCATGGCAATGGGAACTTGACTGTACATTGTAATCAGTTTCTGCTGTGCTTGGTGTGGACACATCTTCAGATGTTTTGATGTCACTTCCATCATATGTCATTTCTTGTCCAGAGTCACATAGGTAACCCTCATATGGTGTCAGGCCAGAAGAGACATTAATTGGAAGTGAAGTCATAGCAACAGCATTGTGGAACCAGAAGCAAGGGTAAGTTAACCCACTTAAAGTGAGTAACAAAACCTCTAACCCAACTTTAGGGCTAGGGTTATGAATGTGGTTAATTTTTTTAGTGAATATCTCCAAAAATCAATATCGGTCAATCAAAATCAAAGCATTCAGATTCAGGTTCCACTTGTGTTTGACCAGAATCCAAAATACAAAAGAGTTGCAGTGTATGGAGGATAGGATTTAACTCTATGTCTAGGAGTCTTTTTCATAGTTTAGTGTATGCTCATTCTTGGACAGATGTAGTGGTTTCTACAGCAGGACTCTTTAAAGGGGTTACCCAGTGTAAAAAATATTTTCCAAGTAATATCTATCCCATCGTTAGGCACTTTTGTAGTCCATTTTTGTAATATTTTTCTTAGGTTTTCTGCAGTTCTACATCAGCTGTTTGGTGAGAGGTCTTATGTGTCTTCACACACAGGAAACAGCTTTGTGTCCAGCCTAGGAGATCAGGATTTTAACAAGAGGTAAGAAACAGGGTGAGCATTGGGACTGAGGTTGGAAGGAAGGATCCTAGGGCTTGTAGTTTGACCAGCTTTCAAATAAGAAATGCTGCTACAGAGAAAGATAAGAAAGGCTACATACAGCACAGGCTAATCACAAACTAGACAAGAAAACATTACAAGTAGTTAAATAAAGACTCAGGCAAACCATTTGAAAAAATATTTTCTATGGGTTTGGCAGACAACCGGAGGGATCTTTACTCCTCAGAAAATAAAAAAATCAGTGTAGGGGCATCAGAAGAGACAACTACGGCTTATGACCTAGTTATATGCCTCTTCCCTTTTTTTTAATTAACAGAGATAGGCTTTTGATGCTGGTACCATGCCCATGCCCTGGTTACACTAGTAAACAATAATATCTGAAACTGCCAGCAGCTAGGGAGCCAAATGCTATGGACCCAAGAGTCACATGCAATATTCAGATTTTTCTTAGTCTTGCTGGCTTCAGGGTTACAACCAGTTTTGAGCTGACCATTCGTGTATTAGGGCAATACTCGCTTATGACTAGAAAGCCCTAGCCCTTGGTCAGATATAGTGTTTACAAATGCAAAGAAAGTGTGACTCATACATAAGTACTCCTTGAATGCATATTAGCAAAGTGGATGTTCATTAAGTACAATATAAGTCATGGACATCTTCATTCTGCCAGTATGTAAATAGGGGACTCCTTTAATTATGTCCAAATTGCCACCATCAGCTAACCTTGCTGTGGTAGTCACACAACTTTCCTGAAATTGCACATGGCAAATCTGCCAAGTAATTCAACTCTGTGTAACTGGTGTGTTAAAGACAAAAAACAATAATGGTCAATATATGTCCTGGTACTGACTAGGACAGAATAATCTTTGGGAGTATTGTCCCTAATGTTGAACCTAGAAGTTGATGATATACTGTGGGGTCTTCACCCTGAAAAGAGCGCCCCATTCCCACTGCCTAACCTTAATAAGTCCTATTCCACCCTAACAGATGAATCATATAAAATGTATATGGACCAGCACATTATTCTAAGGGTACACCACATCTTTCCTTTGTGTGAAAACACCTCCAAATATTTTTGGAAAAGAGCATTCATCATCTCAAAGGGATCATCTTTATCCATTATTTTTGTGGACTACAAAACCAGAGGAACTCTGTAACCCCTGATAAACCATGGTAGAGGTGCACAGGGAAATGTGTCAGGTGTGAGTGCTATGCACACTAAGAAAAGATGTGATGTGTACTGAGAATAATTTGTTGGTCCATATACATATTGTATGATTCATTTGTTATGGAGGAATAGAGCCTATTAGGGTTAGCCACCAAGAGAGGGGGCGCCCTTTTTGGGGCAATGATCCAACAGTATAGGTGGGGCGTTCAATGTTCAACAAAAGGAACAAGGGGTGACAACTATGAATTTACATTTTTGTAACTTGGCGCCAACACACCAGTTCTAAAAAGATATAGAGAAGTGTATAATACAACAGTATGAATGAAAGTGTTAAGCTTCAAACATTTTTGGCTCAATAGACTCAAAATTAGTGCATAGAATGTAATGGGCCAAACTTTGTATGGCAGTTTTGCACCAAACTTTAGAGCATTAAAATGTGTCGTCAGGTGAACATTGTGCCAAGTTTGGCCGTATGCCTGTTCATACATCTATAGAATCGACAATATGTGGCAAAAGAATGGCAAAGGCGAATTCATAGATGTCGTCCATTATTGCTAAAGATTATCCTGTCCTACTCGGTACAAGGATATATGGACCATTATTGGTTTTTGTCTTTTTCGGCCCATTTACCTTGTTCTTATATTGGGGTTATTGTATTTTATGAGTTTAAATTAAAATTTAAGCTTTAACCACTTATGTGAATTCAGTGATAGTTCTTGTAGTAAGGGTTATTGTCTATGGTGGATCTATTTTCAGTGATATGTATGTGTGTTAATACAAAACTTACATGGATGGAGCTAGAACGAATCAGACTAAACTATTCAAATGATTGACGTAATTAATTGCTGCACCAGCATGTGATATTCCTATGTAATAGATAGATAGAAGTCAAACACACCCGAGGCAATATAGAGAAAATCAGGAAAAGTCGTGGGTGCTCAGTGGAAAGGGTTTGGCTGGACCTGACATATACTAATAGGAAAAAATCTATGGCACTCCAATATGATGCAAATCGTTTCAAAATTTATTCTAATTCTCTGGTGCAGGAGCAGTGCCGGCCCTTCTCTTGCACCGGATGAATCCGTGGCCGCTTATTTCCTCTGCATTAGATTGCTCCTCACAAGGGCTCTTCTCCTCTTCTCTCCCACGAACCATCATCGCATCCCAGATTCTTCGCTACTCATCCTCTATTGGGCCATACACTTACATTCCTATCCACTACTCACTGCTTATTTACCATTAATGTTTCTTGAGAAAGGCAGCTCTCATCGAAACTTTGACAATGGTTTATCCGACCAGTATTTGTCTGGTTTGTGTGCCGTGCACACGGCCGCGGGGGTGGGGGGGGGGGCGGCTTTTCTCTGCGAGGAGCGGAGAAAACCCCGTCCCCTTCCCATTCACATGCACGTATTCCGTTTTTCGGACGGCCCTCGGGCGGAAAAACCGCCGGGCGGAAAACCCGTGCAGTGGGGACTTTTGCACGGGTTTTCCATAGAGCACCATTGTGCTCATTTGCGGCCAGTTTTTCAGACAGTCTGCAAAACAGCAAACCACCTGAAAAACCGGCCGCAAACCCATGCCATGGGGACATGCCCATAATTGACATCTGTGACATTTGTAACAATCTACACTTGTGACATTTGTTGTGTGCTTGGATACTTATACAGTAATCTGGTCTCACTAGTAACATATTTGTATGATCTATCAACCTACTATTTAGAATAGATTTTGACACGATTTGCATCATATTGGAGTGCCGTGGATTTTTTTCCTATGTAATGTCAGTTTGTGTTTAAGTAGTCAAACAACTATGCTCCTCTACTGTACGAGTACAGTAAGACATTGGGGCACATTTATCAAGGCAGTTGTGCCAACCTTCTGGTACAATTTGTGCCAAACATAATGGAGTACATGCTTTACACCACACTTATTATGTGTTTTATCAATTTCTAGACACTTCTGTATTTCCTACAAACTGTATGTTTGTAAGAAATCTTGTTCAGAAGTTTTGTATGTACATATTCTGAAATTGTCGAAATTCAATATGTTCTTAGCAGCTTTCGCTGTTCTTCATTATTTCTCTTCCATAAACCTTTCAGCCAAAGCTGCTAAGAGCATATTGAATTTCTACAATTTCTGACTTTTACTATAGATTAATATCATCTTGGAGTCACTTATATTTGGAAACGAAGGAATCATAAATGTAAATATATCCAATACACCATTACATTTCTCAACAAAAGGCCAGAGGTTTACATGGAATGTGGATTTTCTTGGAATACCCAAGAAAAAAATGTGAATACTTTTTTTTTTTGGTTAACAAATAAACTTTATTTGAAGGATCCAATAATAAGTACATCATGACAGTATAATTTGTGGACATATACAGTACATCGTGGTAATATGGAGTCATATTTACATACATATGTATGATTACAGAGCCACCACTTTATAGTGAACACAAGTACCCCAATGCTATTACAGACTGCAACTTAACTTCCCTGGAACGACCAGGGACAACTTTAACAATATAGAAAAATAGCAGATTCTCAATATCATAAGTGTCTCAGTTATACACATATAATGCATTCAGCCCATATGGAGAGTCCTTCTACAGTACTAGTAGACCTCCTTGAGTAGCTTGTAATATCTCTAAAGCGTGGAATCGTACCTTACCCTCATCTAACCAGCAAATATTCATCATGTCCATCTTTTTACCAAATAAGTATGTTTTTATAAGAATCTTATAAAATACAAATGCCCTACTATATACCATTGGACGTATCTGAGGACATAACTATTGACACTGTCTTCTTAGATATTCCTGGCTATGAAATCGTATGCACTTTGGCTTTGTTATCGCACAGACTGTATGTTACAGTTAGGGTTTCAGTTTTTAGGGTGTTTATTTACGTTTCAGGGTTGCTCCAGGCCATGCTTTAACCTGCATCTAGTCCACACCATAAAGTTCCTCTGCAATTTGTCATCTTAAATTGCTAACATTAGCCTTATAAAAATGTTTAGCAACAATACTCTTGTAAGGTGTGGTGCAGGTAGAGGACCAGGCAGTGGTCTGACAGATGGCCACTGTGTGGTGTAGCGGTGTATGTGGATGTCAAGTCTACCGGTGTAGGCTTGCTGGAATGGGTAGTGCACCGGTGCTGGGAATTCAACCACAGAGACTTCTCAGCTTGGGTTTTGCAGGCTTTATTGATAGCACTTATTAGCACATTATACTTCATAGGTAGACAGTTCTCATTAAGCCAGTTCTCTTTAACACAACTCTCCTTAGCACAATACAATTGCCCCTTTGGCAATTCTTCTCTCTTGAACTCAGCAACTTCTCTCTCTCTCTATCAGGTCTGCTACACAATTTTCTGTCCTTCAGTGGCCTCTCACTCTATGTGGAAGGATGCCAGCTCCAGGGCCGCATTAGTTCACAAGGGCATTTGGAACTCTTGACTTTACATTGGTCATGCACACACTTTAATCCCTTAAAGCACCCACAAGGGCTTACTTTCTCCATATTCCAGCTGATCAGGCCAAGGTGTGGAACGCCTACTAATGCCCTGAAGGTCAGCTAATCTTCTGACTCCTCTCTCTCTTCGACAGTTCCCAGTTCTATCTTTCATGATTTACTGTACTGGTCCCTCACAACTCATTGTGCCATGTTACTCTCCTTCTCTTTTCCTGTTTACCTGTCTCTGCTACTCTCTCCTCTCCAATGTGAACCTTTCCTGCTGAAATAGGGAAGCCTGTTTTCGACCACAGCCGGCTTGAGGCCAAGTGACCCTTAGCTGGACAACTGAAATTGTGACTAAAATTCTGTAACTCTCTTTCTTTATCAAACTGTCACTTATTTGTCAGACTGCAGTATATGGCAGACCCCGCATATAACTGTGAGACCTACAGCTCCTCACCTCACACTGATCAGCTGCAGGCCCAGCCATGCTGTCTCTCTCACAAATTGCTGAGTCAGTGAACTCCTTCAGACCTGTATACAAATTACAATATATACAGCATTGCACAATATAGACTTATATCTGACATACGCCACTGTTTGTAGTGGGTGACTCTACCCTCTACGCTCTCTCCAAACTTTTTTGATCTTTTCTACTCAATACTTTTTTCTTTATCTATCTGATAGCTATAAATTATATTTACTATATATTTTTTTGTCTGTTACATCTAATATTGTACTTGTGTTTATTAAATGGGTTTTGCCATAAAGTAAAATTGACGTGGGACACTTGCAAATTAAATAATAAACATTTTACCATTCATCATTATTAAAAATTCTGTTCCATTTTTGTTTTAGCTGCTACCTTAGTGACCCATAGGTTAGATAGGGAAAAAAGAAACCTCAATCTGATGTGTGAATTAAGACAAAAAAAAAAATATATATATATATAATTGGCTCCTGCAGGGATTTGAACCTAGGACCCCTGTGTTGAAAAGCAGAAACTAAATTCATGCAGCTACTTTGTAACTTCTCACTGCTGTATACATAAACAGACCTTAGTTTGACTAGAGTGAGCACAGTGTGAGGAAAGGCCTGGTGATGTCAGCCTGTTGGGTCACATGATATGCAGTTCACATAAATCACAAACGCCCCCTTTTGAGCACACTGAAAGCTGAGGCTGGATAAAGCAGGTATGAAATGACTTTGTGGCAAGACCCCTTTAAGACGTTTCATAATTGTCCGATTGTTTGTCCGAATTAGTCTCAGCACACGTCTCCTGTTTCCTACCTCACATTGAAACCCTTGGAAGGCAGGATTAAAGAGGTTTGGCTTCAAAGGCTTCCCTAAAAAAGCCCAATAATCACCTGATTTTCTGGGTTTAACAAAGAGCTAGCAAGCTTCCTGTCATCAACCACCTGATGAAGATGTGCATGAAGCCCACAGAAAATATACTGAAGTACTTTACAAAAAGACCTAACTATAGTAGATGTATTATTTGGATTTTATTTTCTTCTCACTGGATAACTTTTATAATAGCTATCAAGAATACTTTTTGCATTGAAAATATGCATAGAGATCAGCTGTCTGTGGTCTGAAGTATACATCAAATGTGAGGACAACAGGGCCATGAAGACCCACGGTTGGTTTGGTTGACCCACAGCAGGTCCAGACTTTGCATCGTAACACTTGCGGCTGAATTATGTCTACCTCAATGAGGCCAGAGTCGGGTTTCACGCAGCCATATGTACAACAAAGAACATTTGGTTCAGAACAACACAGTGGTTAGGGGAAGGTTCTTCTGGGTGTCGTGGCTATAATATGTATGCATTAAACTGGAGTTATGTTTTCAGGAGAGCAAAGATGTGAGACAACAGAAACATCACTCAGTTTTAACAAGATCCAAAACAGTTGACTATATAAAAACACCCTTTATTACATACTCAGATTTTACTAAAAAGTTTATGATTTTTTACTTGTTAATATGACTCAAAAAAACCACAATGAGACTTAAAACTAAGATACCAGCTAGATTCTATTACAAAAAGTAAAAATTAACAAATATATGTTAGAAACATATCTATTTGGCTCTTGATCACATGTTCTGGTGGATGAACATCATGTGTATTGTAAGCAATGGTCATGTCCCAAGCATCAACCACAGCAACAAGAAGATTCCTGAAAACATCTTTCACAATCAGGTTATGAATGTAGCCATGGAAGTCACTGAATCTCTCAGCATCTTGATTGTCATCTCTGGTATTTTCAGTTTTGATGATGACCTTGGTATCAGGACTCCTCAAGAAGAGACGAATCAAAGCCTTGTGTACATTCATAACTCTCCTAATGAAAAGCTGGACCGGGAAAGGTCTAAAATGTTGACCCAAACAGATGACAATGACACAATAAGGGCCTCCGGCTAGTCGGTCGATCTGCTCGTGGACATAAGCATCATCTTTGACCATGTAGAAGCGACTTGCTACAATTGGATGACTGTGTTTCTTCCACTGTAAATTAATATTCCTTTTTTGATCTATTGCTACCATCAAAGTCTCCATTCCAGGTCTATGTAGAACAAAATACTTGAGATCTATTGAATAAGAGAATATGAAAAATTACTTGAAATTAGTCAAGAACACATAATACTACAATCAAATAGGAGGACAAGTACAATGACTTGATAGATTGCCAGGGATGTGACTAATGTCAGACTGGATCATAACAAGGCAAAATAGGCAATTGCTTTGAAGCCTTTACCACTTGAAGGCTTCTACCATGTTCAAAATGTGCATTAGGGTACAGCTATGCAAGTATTTTGAAACTTTATAGTATTATTTTAGTATTACTGTAGTACTGTAACTGCATATGCCTCCAGAATCATGGAATGTTGTAATGGATGGGGTATGCACTGGGATATACTCCTGAGAAGCATTGGTTCTAGGAGAGAAATAGCTCCATAGTTACAACAATTAACTGAGCCTGGTATGACAGTTCATAGGTCCTAGGGGCATGTTCAGATAATAGATTGATATCCAAACCCAGGACTGCCCTCTATTAGTGAAACGTGAGCGCTACATCAGGTTCAGACACCTGTTCTACAAACATCTATTGAAATCAGTAGGCATTCAGTGATTTAATGAGGGCTCATTGACATTAGTTGACTTTGTAGGGGACATTTATTTTGCTTCACATTGCAGTTACCTTATTAAGAACAGCCTACTTCATGTAGGAGCTTAAAGCCCTCTTCAGGAGATGTTCAAGAGCTCTCCGCTACTATATATCTTTTTATGAAAAAGAGGAGTATTGGATGTCAACACAGTAGAGAGGGGGAATATTCCCTAATATTGAAAGAGCCCTTACTCTTGACAGTGCCCATTAACATCATGGGCAGGCTTCGACTTGCCCACAGGGGAATAGTGCATCTTCCCGGTGGGTATGGTGCGCCCCTGTGCATGGCATACCTAGGGCAGCTTTTTTTTTTTATCATAATATTTTTTTATTGACAGAAATAAAAGAATAGCATACAACTCTCTTATGCATCTGGGTAGACAACATGTGCAAATGCACAACAGTATAATACACCATAACCTATGATGTCATAGCTCCAATAACGTTTGTCAGCTTTAGATTTCTGTCTTTTTTCTTTTCTATCCCCCCTATGCAGTAACAAACATACCCTATCCCAACACATCCCAACATTATGTGTCTTACCCTACAAAATCTATACCACTACCTCTAAATTACCTAAGGTACCTTTCAACTGTTCTGCTAGATAATATTGAGTGAGTCGAAAAGGCTCCATAATTTCTCTAATCTCTTGGTCAGTGTAAATTTTGGAGATAAACAATTTCCATTTTTTCAAAAAGCTACCAGTGTCCCTGTCTTTATTTCTTTCTGTTTCTATCTTCTCCAAATACATAGCTTGTTTCAAACACTCTCTAATTTTTCCTACATCAGGGACCGTTGATTCGATCCAGTGTCTTAGTATACACTTTTTAGTTGCCAATAAAGTGAGGTGGAAGCCTTTGTTTGTTACCAGTGTATTTTCTTTATCTTTAACTCGCCTCTCCTGAACTATGTAGTGAAACAGAAAGCCTTGCAGTGAGATTTGACTTTTAATATTCCAAATTCCCACAGCAAATCACCTTTACCCAAAGT
>JAODAL010057227.1:0-22807 GCA_025379985.1 Phyllomedusa bahiana
CCGCAACTGCTTCTCACACAAAAAACCATACCATTCTCTTCTTTCACACACTTTGCGGTTGGGTTTTTGTTGGAATCAGGGCCCCAACTGCTTTTTTTACACAAAAAACCTAAATGTTTATTTAAAATTAAATTACCTAAACACCTTTTTTTTTTTTCTTGAGGCAAAGGGGAGGTTATGCATCGCTGCACCCCCCAAATTCCGGGTTGGTAAATCAACCAATATCCGGGTTTTTAGGTGCACATGCCACTTTATCTGGCAGCACTTGCACCCATCGATGCCAACCCGACCCCGAATTTTGGTGCAGTAGCAGAGGGGTTTTAATCTGTGGGCCCAAATTTTCCCCAACGCTAGGCGCCGTCGACGGGGCATATAGTGTGCGCAGCCCCCGCAAACAATCCAAGACTTCATTTTTAAAAATATTTTTTCTGTGGCCTATGGCGGTGGCTATGCATATGTAAGTTTGTTGCGATCGGGAAATCGGGGGGCCTATGGAAGTAAATGGGGGACCCCCGGGCGCTGCTGAACTCGCGTTTGGGAGAAGGGGCTGCAAAAGCAAAGGACTTCTACCCCCCCAAAACCCCCTTTCCGGGCCACCCAGACAGCCCCCTTCGTCCTGGTAGGTATGAAGCCCCTTCCATTGAAGTGCAACCTGCTGCCCATAACCCGAAGGGGGGTGGCTGAGCCCGGGGACGGCGCACGGTGGGTTGCGCCCTTGGGATCATGGGTAGCAAGTGGAGGGTCTTCACCCCTGCCACGGGCGGGGATGGACCAGGGTGGATGGAGTCACAAAGCCCCTGTGTTTCCATAAAAAAATGTCCGGGACTATAAATGGTCCCCGACAGGAATGGGAACGGGCTGTTTTTGGTGCATCTCCATCCACCTGGGGCCCTCGGCCGCCCATCCAGCCGAGTTCAGAGGTGCGGGGAAAACCTTCGCGAGCTATTTTTTTGTCCCCGAAGGCAGAGTGCCATGGCAATTTGACAGCCTCTAGTCAGCACTCGTTCCGGGATGGATGGAATCTTCCTCCGGTCAAAGGCCGTCGGGGACAAGCTTGTGCAGACCCCTGACTCCTGCTTCTGCTGAAACGCCGCTCCTGACAACTGTGGCTGTTGCGGCATTTTTTCCAAAAGCGGACTCCTGCTTCAGCTGCCACGCCGCTCCTGACAACTGTGGCTGTTGCTGCATTCTCCAAAAGCGGACTCCTGCTTCGGCTGCACGCCGGCTCCTGGACAACTGTGGCTGTTGCTGCATTCTCCAAAAGCGGACTCCTGCTTCGGGCTGCACGCCTCTCCTGAAAACTGTGGCTGTTGCTGCATTTCTCCAAAAGCGGACTCCTGCTTCGGCTGCACGCCGCTCCTGACAACTTTATACTCCCTGCAATGTTCTGTTCCTGCAATGTTCTGGTAATGCTACAGGTTGTCCTTGGCGACTCCTGTAGTTACTCAATGCTTTTCAAGTAAAATAATTTTTTTTTGGACACACAAATAAAAAATGAATATTTGTTCTTTTAACATTTGTATTTTAAGTTATTTCTAATGTTATGTAATTTGCATTTGTTGAGATTGTTTTGGTTTTTTAACTGTCTTAAACCCGTGGGCATCTCGTTTAACTGTCTGGTGGCCCTTGGCAAACCGCACAGAGCTTCCTTTGCTATTCTGCAAGAGCAGAATAGCTGAGGAAGCTCTGCTACGTTGCCACGAGCAACCCAGAAAGTTAAACTTTTGGGGGTTGGTGGGTGTTTTTACAGTTGGGGAATAGGGGCATTTCGTTAACTGTCTGCGTGGCCCTTGGCAGCCGCACAGAGCTTTCCCTTTTCTATTCTGCAAGAGCACAATAGCTGAGGAAGGGTCTGCTCGGTTGCCACGAGCAACCAGAAAGTTAAATTGGGGCTTGGTGGGTGTTTTTACAGTTGGTGAATAGGGGCATCTCGTTTAACTGTCTGATGTGGCCCCTTGGCAGCCGCACAGAAGCTTCCTTTGCTATTCTGCAAGAGCACAATAGCTGGGGGAAGCTCTGCTCGGTTGCCACGAGCAACCCAGAAAGTTAAACTTGGGGCTTGGTTTGGGGGTTTTTACAGTTGGTGAATAGGGGCATCTCGTTTAACTGTCTGCGTGCCCTTGGCAGCCGCCCCAGAGCTTCCTTTGCTATTCTGCAAGAGCACAATTAGCTGAGGGAAGCCTGCTCGGTTGCCACGACAACCCAGAAAGTTTTTAAAATTGGGTTTCAGTGATTACAATTTTAAATTTGGATATCTAAACACATTTCTTTTACTTTATATCATTTAAAAAAATGCCCCTAAGTATATTTAAATGACCCAAAATTTAAATGAAAAATTTAAAAGCTGAAATTAAATTAAACTAAACAGTAAAAGCCAAGGTAATGTGGGAAAAAAAAAACATAAGCAATATTAACTAAAAAAATAAAAAATTTATTTTTAAAATATTTTTAAAACTCCCCCCACCCCCCTTTTTCACAAAAAACCCCGTTAATTGAAAATTTTTGGAACAAATTTACAAAAAAAAAAAGCACCCCCGTACCCCCCATCAAAAAAAAATTAATAATTTGAAAAAAAAAGGGGAATACCAGGGGAAGGGCCCCAGACCGGGGGAGAGGGGTTTTTTGCAATTCTGCAAAAAAACTCCCACTGCTGGGCTGCGAGATCGTGGTTCCACGGTTTTTTTTCGAAACCCCCAGCATGGGGATGGGGCAAGGGTTGGGTGGGTGAAGTGGGGGGGGCCTTTTGAGGGTGGAAGGGAAATAATTTTTCAGGGGGGGAAAGGGAGTGCGGGAAAGGGGGGAAATTGGGGTGCCCAAAGGGAGGAGGCTTTTTCCCCCCGGAGACCACAATACCACTGCACGAGGGGGGGCGATGTCCCCGGGCTTTGGGCCCATTTTGGGGTTCCCGGGGGGGCGAACTGCCCCATGGCCTGGACCCCAAGGACATTATTTGGTCCTGGAAATAATGGCAGAAGGCGGCAGCTTCTGCCATTGACAAAAAAAAATTTGTCAGGGACCCCGGGCCATCACCCGCGTGCAAAGGGGAAGCAAGCTCCCCCCTGCAGGGTGGAGATTGCTTCCCTGGGAGAGCGGGTTCAAAACGTCGCCGAACCGAACAGGCCCCCGTGGGAGGGGGTGCTGGAAGGGGTGGGGGCAGGGGGATGGCGGGAGGCACGATGTTTGGGGGGGGGCCCGGAGGGGGGGGCAGCACCCCAGCTGCAAGCTCGCTTGGTGTGCAGCGAGCTGAGCTTGGGGCCACTCCCCCCCCAAGAATTTGGGGGTGTCCTTGGGGACCCACCCCTAGGGACCCCGCTGTTTTTTGTAGGCTCCCCCCGTCACGCCGGTGGAGCACGGGGGCGCCGTCCCCCTCTCCCCCAGCTGATTTTCCCTCGGGGCCGGGTGGCCAGCCGACACTCCGGGGAAGGGCTTTTTTTGCCCATGTTCTAAAAAAAAAGAAAAAAAAAAATTATTGCTCTGTTTTAAAATTTAAAAATTCAAATACCTTTTTAGCCACTTTTGCAAACGGGTTTTTAAAAAAAAAAATTTTAAAAAAATAAAAACCTCGCCCGGGGCTGTCGTTGAGGCTAAAAGGAACATCAGCCTTCACAAAGGGGGATGTTTGCCCCTTGGGGGGAGAAAACCGCTCGGCGCCCCCTTTCCCTTTCCAGCGGAGTTCCGGTCCCGCACCTTCTTCCAACGTTTCTCACATCCTTTTTCTGCAACGAAAAACAATTGTTAAAAAAATCAAAAAATACTATTTCTGTTGGGGGTTTGTTACAAGGGCTGTGATGTCCATGGGGACATAAATTTTAGTATGTGTGTCTAGATCAATAAAACAGAATGTGAAAAGCATAGAAATTTTAAAAACGATGCATTAAAAAATCATTCTATGTGCACATGACAGAGCGGAAAAAGCCTTACTTGTCCTGACCAGGAACTTTCGGGTGAAGCCAAGACAAAAAAAAGAGTTGCAAGCACTGTCGGGTGTACACCAGCATTTTTTCAACCAGTATAAATTTTTAAATGCTTTTCTCATCTTTGAAGATGGATGCAAGCACACATTGTAAAATGTATGGGGAAATCCACTACAGGTTCCATTGAACTACCCCCAAAATCTTCACTGTAAAAAAATTGGAAATAAAAATGGTCACAAAAATACATTGTGAATAATGTGGGGAGATGGAACAGTTTTTTTTTATTACCGATTTTTTGGGGTCCTGCTCGACCCGTCCCATTTGGAACAGACCCGGCAGCCCGCAACCCAAATGCTTGTCACTTTTTGGGGCCGTTTTGCTTAGCCGGGACCCCTTCTTGTCCCAAAAATTGGGAGGGTTTTCGGGGACCTGAAAAATATAACATAAAAGTTTATGAGATTTTTACTTTTCCACACACAACAATCTGATACTGTATTAAAAAACATTTAGCAAAACATATTGCTTTTAACGGCAGCAATTTTGCAGATATATGAAAAATTTTGGCACTTATGCAATGTGTTTGCTGCTGTAGCTAAAACTCACAATAAAGCCCTATTTTTCAATTTTAATAATTCAAAAAAAAACTTAAAAACAATTTTTTCAAACATTACTTCCATGTGCTTGTTTTTTTCCAAAAAAATTTTTTAAATAAAGATAGTCACAATGCTGCATAAAAAAATGAACCAATACAAAGTCCTAAAAAGTGTCATAAAAAAAAAAACCAAATCAGAAAATTTCATATACTACAAGACAATTTTTCCACCGCGTTTAAAAATACAATCGTTGTACACCCAGGGGGGGGGGATTTTTGTGACACTTTTTTTTGGGATTCAAAAATTTTAAAAACAATTCTTACAAGTAGGCATGCAGCCTCATCCAAAAACTCTCTCCCTCCTTTTTAAAAAATTTACATAAATTAAAAGAAGCAAACACATGGAAAAATTCAGTGCAGTGATAAGCGAACGCAAACAATTACCCTCAAACAAACTTTTATTAACAGTTATTTCTTCATGGTGCTTCCTGCCCTGAAGAATGCAAAGTCTTTGGTTCAGCAGGCTGGTTTCTCCACCCCCCCCTCCCTTCACGTTCCCATACACACAACATAATTTGCAGGAAACACTTAATGCCCCCACAATTTTCTGTGTGAACTACCCAAATTTAAAGACTTACCTCCCATATCAGGGCCCCTACGTCCAACCTCATCGGCAGTACACTGTGGGGCTCCGGGGGCGTTTTTTTTGTCCCCTTCCTTCCTTTTGGGCATGCAAGTGGCTTTTTTTAGGAATTTTATGCACAAATCATTTTCTAGCTATGTTCCCCCCCCAAAAAATATACAAAACAGACAGTTTGTCAGGACTACAACGACCTGAAATTTGAACCCAGAAGGGTTTTCGGCGTTTCATTTGAAATCCGCCAAGCCAAGTGTGGGCGTACTCGGGGACTGATTTGCGACGGAATTAAAGGGCATGTCATTTTTTTTTTTCCTCCGGATTTTCCGTGCAAACCGCGGCGGCAATCGGGACGGAACTCGCGTCGTGTAACGAGGCGCCTATTTTTATTGAAATCAAAAAAAATAGGCTGTACTTATTTTGGTGGGTTTTCGACGGATTGCGATCGTCAATCCGTCGGGAAATCCGCGGCGAAATAAGCCCTTTTAACGAGGCCTTAGAGGAAATATTGATGCTAAACGGAAAAATGTCCCAAAAATTTTTCATTTTTCCCTTTTTTTATATTCTCACACGGCATGCCTTCCATATGGATCCTGTCAAGGTTCGGCTATTTTGGATTGGATTGAAAGTACTGCAGAGATTCTTGGGGTTCGTCAATTAGTACAGAAAGTTTATCAGTAACTTTTCATCCATAGCCAAACCCTTGACAGACTTCACGAAAAAGGAAGTGAAATCTTTTTTATTGGAAACCTAAAGCTGTTTGCGCCTTTGAAACCTTGAAGAGATGCTTTACTAAGGTCCCATTGGGGCCCGGTTTAACCCAAAACTCTAAAAACCCCTTTATTGTTGAAATTGAATTTTTCGGGGGTAGGAGTGGGGGCCGTTCTGCCGCAAGGGCCCCCCTCTTTGACAAACCTTCACCTCTGTGCCTTTTTCTCACATACATTTTCCCATACTGAGAGAAATTATGACATTGGGAATTGGGAACTTCTAGCCATCAAGTGGGCATTTGAGGAATGGTGTCATTTTTTGGAGGGGGAGAGACATCAGATTATTGTACTCACTGACTATAAGAACCTCACTTATCTCAAATCTGCTAGGCGACTCAATCCAAAACAGACTAGATGGGCCTTGTTTTTTACCAGGTTTGACTGTATGGTTACTTATAGACCTGGCTTCAAGAATGTGAAAGCTGATACTTTGTCCCAAAGCTTCTGCGCCACTCAATCTTCCGAATTACCCTCTGAACCCATTCTAGCTAAAGGGGTTGTAGTCTCAACAGTGTCCCCGGACCCTCCAGCAATATAAGACAGTTTCAGCAGTTAGCTCTTCCGACTACTCCCAATGGGAAGTTATTTGTACCACCACAGATCAGATTCCGGCTGTGCAATGAGTTGCACGATTCTGTTCTTTGTGGTCATCCAGGTATTGCGTAAACCAAAAGACTTGATGCTCGCTCTTTCTAGTCCAAGCTATGTGATATTACTGCCTATGTTTCTGTCTGTGAGGCCTGTGCTTGGGTAAAGGTCCCTCTTGTCCGCTCTTTGGGAGAACTTTGTCCTTTACCCGTTCCCCTAAGGCCCTGGTTGCATTTGTCCATGGACTTTATTATGGATTTACCCATCTCGATTGTTTTAGTAAGATGTGTCATTTTGTGCTGCTGTCTCAGCTTCCTGGCTCTAAAATTTTGTCACAACTGGTCGCATTTGTCCATGGACTTTATTATGGATTTACCCATCTCGATTGTTTTAGTAAGATGTGTCATTTTGTGCTGCTGTCTCAGCTTCCTGGCTCTAAAATTTTGTCACAACTGTTTATTGACCATGTAGTTCACCTTCATAGGATTCCTGAGAACATTGTTTCAAACAGTGGGGTACAGTTTGTGACTAAATTCAGGAGAGACTTTGGTACTAAACTCAAAATCCAGTTATCCTTTTCCTCGGTGTTTCATCCTGGTCAAACAAAACGTTTTAATCAGACTCTTTAGCAATACCTTTGGTGCTATTGTGCAGATAACCAAACTGACTGGATAACTTACCTTTCTCTGGCAGAGTTTGCCATCAATAATCATCATTATGCTTTTTAAATACTCTTTTTTTTTTCTGCAATATGGTTAATCTGTGCTTTGATTCGCTCTCTTCGTCTGCTTCTGATAACCCGAAGGAAGAGATAGAATCAGAGAAACTGCACAGTTTGGGCCCAGGTTCAACCAAACCTGAGGAGATCCCAGTAATATATAAAAAGAATTCTGATAAGGCGCACTGAGGGCCGGGGGGTTGCATGGGGGAAAGTTTTCTCCTCCCAAGAATAGGGAATTGTGTATTTATGGACAGGTTGAAATAAGATACTGCTGGGGGTAGCTTGGGTATGGCAATGAAGAGGTTAAGGGCTGAGTAGCAGACAGACACTTGTGGGTGCATGTAGAGAGAGCGAGAGAAGTCAGGGAGGGAGCTGTGAGAAGCCATGAGGGGAGGAATTTAATGGCTGTATCGAAGATATGACCTTTATTTGATATATTCTAAAGAAAGAAAACCCGGGGAAGGTGGGAAAAGATCTACTCTTTTGGGGTAACGTGTCGGTTTTAAAAAAGACCCAATTTGGAGAGCGCAGTGGAATACAGCGGGGAGACTGGGGATAAAAAAGGAGAGTACTGAAAAGACCAGGTAGAACAGTCAGGTGGACAAGAGGAGAGCCCCTGTGGGGGATACGGGTTTCTCTTTTTCGTGACCTAGAACTTTATAATTAACATTCTCAACCAAAAAAAACTCTTAACTCCAACTTATTTCTTTTTTTACCAACCAAACCCAAAAAAACCCCCCCAAAAAAAAAAAAATTTTTTCAAAAAATATTTTTTAACCTTTTTTTCCTAAAAATTTTTAGGGTTACCAATCCTTAGCGTCCTCTACATGAACAGTATATGGTAAGACATGATCGGGGTGGCTAGCCTGTGTGGGTTTGTGGCAGTTTACGGATAATGCAGGGCACAAGAGAATAATGTTGGATTACATCTTTGGGGTGTTGTGCAGCCGCGCTTGTAAGGTTTGGTGTTTTCCTTCCAAATGCAAAAATGGGAAGACATTAGCAATCAATTTTTAGTTTGGCGGGTTTTGCAGGTTTGGAAAAGGAAGAAGTAATTACCCAAAGTATAGGCCATAACTTCGAAGTCGCGTTGTTTTTTTACAGTTCCATTGGTGTGAATTTCCACATGGGCAATGGTCGTTTTTTCTTTTGACTTTGGGCTGGTATTTTTTGGCATGTTTTGCATTGGGAAACTAGTTCCGACTTTAAAGTTACATATAGGTAGCATTCAGGTGGAGAAGGTCCTCCTGGGTATGGATTTTGTTTGAGATAGGATCTATAGATCAAGGACAGACTGGTTTGGGAGAGGGTAATTGGTTCACTTGTGTTCCATCTGGCTGAGCTGGTGAGAAGCTTTCTCAGTTGATGTTCTAAGTGTGTGTTAATTTTTCACTCACGGGAATGTGTTACTTCTCACAAGTTTTCAGTATAATTCCATATTTAAGAGACAGTTATATAGTACGGTTGAAAAAAGACATCTGTCCAAAGACAGATATCTTTTAATGAGTGGAGTTGACTTCAAGGATTTCGGCACCCACTCTTTGAATATTGGGGCTGCACCGGAGGCCGTAAGGTCAGGTCTTGAGGAGCAAGAGGGCAAGCGCATAGGCAATGAAGGTTGCACTGCTATGCAGGTTATGTGTGTCCAGATTAAATTGTTTAATTTTGTTTTAGGTCATCAGGTCATAGAGGTGATTTGTCATTCATATATTTTAGGGCTGCTTATAGGGCATAATGTCAACCTGGAGCTCAGCCATAGAATTCCAGAGAGCAGATGTTTACTGAAGAGATATCAAAGGTCTTTGTTGGTTGCAAGTCCTCCCAGAAGTGGTGGCCGTCAGTAATGGTTCAAGGTCTCCTGTCATCCTAGTGCTGCATGCTGGTTGCAACAACCTGTCTTCAGGAGAATGGGTGAACTCTTGTCTTTGATGAAAGATTCGTGTTTTTTTTGGCAGGGTGTTGGTGTCAATATAGACCGCAGTTATTTGGCAAAGGGCTAGCGATGAAGGAGCAGTGGAGCAGGCTAAAAGGTTTGCTAATGCTAGTTTTTTTTTGTTTTTTTGGTATCGAGCGGGTGTTGTAGTGTGGTATCTGCAGTTGGAGAGTGATAACAGCTAACCTAAGCAGAATACTGGAGAACATTTAAATAAAATAGGTTTAGATATATTTTCGTCTGGGTTTCAAGATGGTATTGAGCAAGCAATGTTGTTGCCAGATGCCTTACTCCCACAGATGTGACATTCTAACTCGAATTTAAGGGTTGGTATTCTATGTAGCTCCAGACAAGTTTAACTATTGTACCTTGAATGTGCTCTTTTAGGGCGATCTTCTCCTTGATACTTTTGCATGTTTCTATTCAAAAACTCAATAAATATATTGTTTAAAAAGGGGCGGGCTGGTATGGTGTAAAGTTTAAGAAAATTAATAAAGTTATGGTCTATAAAGTTATAGAGACTAGGATTCTGGAGAAGGGACTTTGATCCAGGAATTTATTCTGATTTCCCTAAAATGAGGACAATTGGTTTCTGCCTCATTTGCCTTCCTCTGGATCAACACTAATTATTGTTATAATGGGAAATGTGGAGAGGAAGTTGATTGTAGATATAAAGGTTAAAACAAATGAGTTGGACCCTTATTGACATTTGAAGTATGAGTATGTAATAATGCGGTAAGGGAGTATGGAACAGGCTCACTCGCTGAAGCCAATCCATACACGGAAGTTGCTAGTTGTTAATTACAGCTAACACCTGAAGATGACAGCAGGAATCAGAGTCGGCTCCGGTCCCTGCTGTTGCTTCCACCCTCAAATCGACCTCCCTGCAGTGAGAGTGCGAGGTACCTCGTGGTTGCCAAGAACCTAAAAATGTTCATATATTTCAAAGTAACAGGAATGCTTGTCCCAAAAATTCCTATATCCCCTTTGACTGTTTTTTAGTGCTTGTAGAGTGCTGCTGATATTGTGTTGTGTTAGCATTGCTTTTGACTGCCACCCCAGCGTGTACCAATATACTTATTTTTCAAAATGGATGTGTTGATCATATTTTGTTTTTGGACTATTTGAATGGGGAAGTGGCTGGCACCCATCTTAGTTTTTGCACTCCAGCCATCTACACAAGTGTTTTAATCAGATTAGGTTGTAGCTGGAATCTTCTCTCCCTGAAATGGGGAGGTCTGAACAGACACCAAGAGAGGTAACATATAGCCTAGGTTGCCATCTGGATTGAGGTCACCTTGCCGTTGGTAGATGGGCATTTACAGTTTTGATAAAAAATGTACACTAAGAACCTCAAAATTTTCATATATTCTAAAGTAGCAAAAAGATTATTGGTCGCTGAAAATGGCAGAGCAGCACAAAATTAAAAAAACAGACTTTTTTTTTTTTTTAAAGTACTAAAACATAATGAAAACCCTACATATTCGGTATCACCCCGATCACAATGACCTGCAGATAACACATCATTTATACCACTGGCACCAATGGCACCATTTAAAAGTACAATGTCTGACATAGTCCAATGAGTCCATCATAGTCCAAAGGAAGGAATCTGTAGAAAAAGAGAAACACTACAAAAAACTTAGTTATAGTAAACTCTTTACCATGCACCGAAAGTCTGCCTGTGGCGAAACTTCTGGGAGAAACAAAGGGACAGAAGTTTGGGACACACAATATGATCCAGAGAGGAGGGAGGAGAGGACAGGCTATAATTGCAGCACAATTGCCAAGGGGTTGTGTATCTGCCCCCCCATCCACAGAGATTGTGCCTTTAAGCTGTGCCCACTACTCCCCCTCTCCTGCCCCTCCCCCACAATTACTAAATGCAGCCAGGTGCCAACACAAAATACAATCCCCATCTATCACCACACCGCCAGCCCACCCCCACATTAACCTATCACCCATGTTGGTTTTTAAAGTGGGCATATTAAATTTTTCCCAAAATAAAATTTTAACATGTTTTGTGTTAATTTTTAAAAAAATAATTGTGCCTAGAAATATCCCAATGGATATTTCTGGAAAGGAGAAGAAAAGCAAAAGTGAACAATTGCAGTCAGAGAAGACTTTACCTGTTACCCATTGGATATAACTGCACTGTATTTACTTATACTGTCTGCAGAGCACCTGTGACAACTGTTTTACTTTCCCGTGTGGTATGGTGTTTAAAAGCGAATGGTTTATTTCAGAAAATTTTGGTGGCATTTCCTAGATTTCCCAAAATGTTAAGTAGGTTTTAAGGCTTTTTCACATGGTTATTGTGGCCGTTTTAGGGGTTTGAAATACGCTGGGTGTTTTGGAGCCATGCGCTGATCAGTGCGTAATTCCAAAGCACGGGAACGGGGGAAGGGGGAATTGCCAACCCCATAGACATGCATTGTCAGCAGCGCGTATTCGCCGCTAACAATTGACATGTCAATTCTCCCCCCGTGCATACAATACGATCGTAGCTATGAATGGCTATGAATTACCGTAATTGCGGCGTGCATTTCGTTGAGTATAAAGCGCAATACATGGCTAAATGTCATGTGAACATACATTAACCCCTTCACGACCTTGGACGTATGCATACGTCGAGGTCGTTTGGGGGTTTACGCACCTGGACAATCCCTACTCTGAGGATCGGCAAACTCAAAAGCAGAGTTGTGCGATCAGGGGAGTGTCAGCTGAAAATTTACAGCGACATCCCGCGCATCGGCCCCGCCCCCGGATCCCCGGGGGGGGGGGGATTGACCCCTTAAATTATGCGCCCAACGGTTCGCAATAACTAAGAGAAGACCGGAGGAGTTTGTCGGTCCGTGCGCTCCTCCCTTTCTGAAGAAAACGGAAGGCTAGAATGCCTTCCGGCTTGTCTGTGAATCACATGCCCGGGGCCTGTGGGCATGGCCCGGCTTTGGGGATGACAGTTGTCATGGGGAACCAGTCACAGAACAAGCGGGCCTTTAAAACCTTTTAAAATTTGAGAGATCAAAAGTCTCCATTCAAACCCCCTAGGGGGGAAAAAGAAAAAAAAAAAAAGTGAAAAAGAAAAAAAAAAGGTAAAAAAACATGAAAAAACAAACAGAAAAAAAAATAAAAACACAAAACCCCGCCCTTTTCCCCTTCAAACGCCCATCGCCCCAAAAAAAAAAAAAAAAAAGTCCCCATTTTTTTTGGTTTGCGCATGCATAACGACCTCCCCTATAAATCTGTCATTTTTCATTTTACCCGACGGTGAACCCCGAAAAAAAAAAAAAAAAAGAATTAAGATTTTTGTTCATCCCGAGCACATAAAATGGAATAAAAGTGATCAAAAACCCCTATAAACGCCACGTTTCCAATTAAAAACGTCCAACACAGTCTGTTACGGAAAAAATAAAAAAGTTTGGTTCTAAAGATAGCATCATAAATTTTTCTTTTAACAAAAAAAAACATTTTTTTTTTTTTTTTAAAGTGCTTCAACATAAAAAACTTTAAAATTGGGTTCACTGTAATGTATGACCCAGATTTTAAAGCAAAATTATTAAGGATACTGCACAGTGACGCTGTTAAAAAAAAATAAAAAACACTATGGGATTGCAGTATTTTTTTCCTCTCCCTTCCAAAAATTGGGATTTAAAATGTAAAAAAGTTTGTCCCCCCAAAATGTTTCAATAAAACGTCAAATCACCCCCAAAAAAAAACACCCTGTTTGCAGCTAAATAACAAAAATAAAAAATTAGGGCTTACACTATGCATGCAAAAATGTGTTTTCCTGTTTGAATAAAGTGTTTTTTTTTATGAAGGCAGAAAAAAAATAAAAAAAATATACAAATTGGGTATTGTTTAAAAACGTATCGACCTGCTGAGTAAAGCTACACCAAATCAAACGCGAGTGACCGCTATAAAAAAATAAAAATAAAAAACACTACCAGGATTGTAGTATTTTGTTCAAACCGCCTCAAAAAAAACCTTAATAAAAATGAACAAATGTTTTATGCACCCCCATAATGGTACAATAAAAGCATCATTACCCTGCAAAAAACAAGGCGCTAACACTCTGTACCAGCAAAATAAAAAATTATGACTTCGAATGGGGACAAATAAAAAACACTTTTTTATAGACCTTTTTTTGTGTAAAAGTAAAAAAAACAAAAAAAAAACTATAAAAAATTTTCCCATTGCAATTTTACTGACCCCCATAGAAAAGTTATCACATCATTTACAGGCACGGCGAAGCTGAAATTAAAACCCCAAAAAAAAGGGTGGAATGTTTTTTTCCCCCCCAATTTCATGGCCCAATGCTATAAAAAACAATTTTCCCCTGTGCACCCAAAATGCACAAAAAAACCCCTAGATGAGATCCTGAGGGGTGTTGAATCTAAAATGGGGGACTTCGGAAGGGGTTTCACCGTTCTGGTACTTTGGGGGCTTTGCAAATGGAATGGCCCCACCAAAATCTCATTCCAAAAGCCAAATAGGCCCCCCTCCTTGTATCCCCGCCCTGCGCCCAAACAGCAGTTTAAACCCCCCAAAGGGGTATTTGAACTTGGGAAGAAATTTCTTAACAAAATTTTTGGGGGTTTTTTTTTTCCCGGTTCCTTGAATATGAAACTTTTAAGCTAAAAAATTCAGATTTTGGAAAAAAAAAATTTTTTTTTTTTTTCAAAAGTCTAAAGCTAAAAAAAAATTTGTGAATCACCTGTGGCTGATTTACCCACCTGTTATATCCTTTGGGGTGAGTTTCCAATATGGGGGCTTTTTAGGGGTGTTTTTTTAAGTTTTAGCACCCTTGGGCCTCTTAAACCTAAATGGCCCTAAATAAAAGATTTAAAAAGAACCCCCGAGTCCCGTGGTGCTCCTCTTTCTGGGGGGTTTGGGGGAGCCCAAAAAATGAACTGGGCCCACATAGGGTATTTCTAAAAACGGCAGACTGGGGGAAAAAATTTTCTTAATTTCCCCGTCACATTTTTTTGTATTCCATGAATAATGGATAATATTGAAAAACCAAAAATATGAAATTTTAAATTTCACCTCCACTTTGCTTTAATTTCTGTAAATACCTAAAGGGAACAAACTTCCTAAACCTGTTGTAAATATTTTTTAAGGGGTCTATTTTTTTAGAAGGTGTATTTTGGGGGTATCTAACATACAGACCCTCAAAGCCAAGTCAGAACTGGGTGGTCCCTAAAAAAAATGTATATTGCAATTTTCTTTAAAATGTGGAAATTACTACTAAATTTTTAAGCCCCCTAATAAATTTAAAAAAAAAGGGGAAATTTAAAAAATGAGCAACCCATAGTGGTATGGTGTGCTAGTTATAAAAAAATATTGTGGTGAATAATTTTTCTGTCTTGTACGAGAAATTTTGGGCTTTCAAAATCAGATTTTTCAAAATTTCATAAATTTTATATTTTTTACAAAAAAACAAGGATTTTATGGATAAAATTTTTTTTACAACTTTAAACAAAATGGCACGAGGGGAAAAAAGTCTCAGAATCACATGGATAGGTAAATTTTTAAAAGTTATTCTTTCATAAAGTGCACATGTCAATTTTAAAAATAGGGCTGTGTCAGTTAGGCCAAAACTGGCTGGTCCTTAAGGGGTTAAAAAACCCCGGAAAGTTTTTTGATTTCCCCCCCCTTATATCTCTCTTTTTGACCTAACATTTTTGTCCGTTAAAATGGCTTGTGCAAAAAGAGGTGTGTATTGTTATAAAGGAGGCATGGTTTATGCAAAGGCATGAAGTCCACTTTCAAAAGTATGGATAAAAGCTGCAGGATTTTCTGCATACTCCTAAAGTAAACACTCTATAGAGAAAACAAGAGTAATTTCCTTCAATAGCTTCCATCTTCATATGCAAGATAGTAAAGGGCTGGATAATTAGATAAGGAACCAGATTAGAGTTCCTGTTCTCCTATTGCAGACAGAACAGCATGAGAAGGCTCTTTCTACATCCAGTTGTCTTATAGTCAAATTAAAAGCTATGAGACGAACAAAGGGGAAAGGGGAATCTACTGGGACACATAAAGTACAGAAGAAGAATTTTTAATATATTTCCAACACAGAAACTGGAAACTTTCCATGTGCAATAACAAGCACTGCAGACCTTCTAAGTCTGTCTTTGTTTTATCCTCTAAAAGTCCTTCCCTTTTAACAATGAAGTTGGAAAGCAGCCATTTTCCTGTATTTCCTAATTACATCTTACAGTTGCAGTATATTGTGCAAATAGATTCCAAATTGCTCATTTACTACAAAAAAGAACTTCCATGAAAAAAAATGTAATAAATAAAAGGAATTTTTATTTTGTTTATTACAAAATAGGGAAGTCAAAAAGAGTAAATGTTTTGCCTCTTCCTTAACCTCTTACCGCCTCAGCCAGTTTTGACCTCCATTACAAAGCCCCGTTTTTTAAATCTGACATGTGTCACTTTATGTGAGAATAACTTTTTGATACTTTTACCTATCCATGTGATTCACAGTTTTCTCTTGACACATTGTGCTTTAAAAATTTTCATCCAGACAATTCTTATTTGTGAAAAATATTGTGAAAAATTTCAAATTTTAATTTGCCATTTTCAAACTGCAAAAATTTCTGCATGTAAGACAGAAAGTTATTCCACTCAAAATAGTTTATAACTAGCATCTACCATATGTCCACTGTAGTTTGGCATAATTTCTTAAATGTCTTTTTAGGTTTTTTTTGCGACATTAGGGGGCTTAGACATTTAGAAGTCATTTTTCACATTTTCAAGAAAATTTGCAATATACATTTTTTAGGGACCAGTCCCTTCTGGCATGGCTTTGAAGGACCTGCATGTTAGATACGTCCATAAATGACTTATTTTAATAAAGTACACCCCTTAAAGTTTTGTAACAGTGTTTAGAAAATTTGTTAACCATTTAGGTATTTCACAGAAATTAAAGCGAAGTGGAAGGGAAATATAAAAATTTCACTTTTTTTGCCGATTTTCAGTTTTTATCCATTATCCACAGAAACATGGTAGATGTGAACAGGTCCTAGTGTGCTATTTGGCTCAACCACAGGCATCAGAATATGAGGAGCACCTACCAGACTTTGGGGTCTCAATTTCAATATAATTTTACTTAGGCACCATTTTAGGTTTGTGAAGACCCTAAAGTGCTGAAACTTAATAAACAACCCTAAAAAGACCCTATATTGGAAACTACATCCCTTAAGGAATATATCCAGGAGTGTAGTGAGTATATTGAGATCACAGGTGTTTCACACATTTTTTTAGCATTAGGCTGTAAAAATGAAAAATAATTTTTTTTTCCAACAATCTGCAATTTTAGCTGAAAATGTTTAATTCTTACAAGGAATCCTGGAAAAAAGCACCCTAAATTTTGTTATGCAATTTCTTCCAAGTTCAGTAGTACCCTATATATGGATGTAAACTGCTGTTTGGATGTTCGCCATGTGGTATAAATGATATAATAACTTTACTATGCGGGTTGGTACACTTACAAGAAAATTAATTTTATATAGTTTTTTATTATTTAGTTTATTACTTTTAAAAATGGGAAACCCGTTTAAAAAAAAAAATATATTTTTATGTCGTACTAGTCTGATAGCCATAATTTTTTTATTTTTACTGTATACACAGTTGATTATTTTTTTTTTTTTTGAGCATGAGTTGACGTTTTTTAATTGGTCCCTTTAAAGGGGTGCTTTTATAAATGCTTTGATAAATTTTTTGTTAAGGTTTTGTGGGGGCTTTTTAAAACAAAATACAGAAATTCCTGTAGTGTTTTTTTAATTTTTTTTTTTACAGCAGAAAATGTGTGGTTTTAAAATAAAACAGGGCTAGCTTTATCGGCAGGTTAAATACGATTACAGCGATCCCCCAAAATTTGTATTTTTTTTTGCCTTACTGCTTTTACACAAAAAAAAAAACACTTTTATTCAAAAAGGAAAAATGTTTTTCCCTCGCATAGATGGGGCCCCATAACTTTTCTTTTTTTTCTGTGTGGGGTGTGTGGGGAGGGGATTGTTTTTTTGTGGGATGAGTTGAGGGTTTTTTTTTTGGTGTCACTAGGGGGGAAAAGGGTTTTTTGATGGTTTTTTTTAAATCCGTTTTTTTAAAGGAAAATTGGTAAAGAAAATACTGTAGTGTTTTTTAATTTTATTTTTAACAGGGCTCACCAGGTCAAAACGGTTACGGTGATACCCAATTTATATAGTTTTTTTTATGTGAAGTGCTTTTAAAAAAAAAAGTATTTTTTTTGTTTTAAAAACAATATTTATGCAGCACAAAACTTTTATAG
The DNA here is from genome assembly GCA_025379985.1 of Phyllomedusa bahiana. Classification (NCBI taxonomy): domain Eukaryota; kingdom Metazoa; phylum Chordata; class Amphibia; order Anura; family Hylidae; genus Phyllomedusa; species Phyllomedusa bahiana. The sequence continues at coordinate 17,461 of JAODAL010057227.1, forward strand.
CCATAACTTTCTTATTTTTCTGCAAAATGTAGCTCAGCACTCGTTTTTAAGTTAATCCAGGATGTCCAAAATGGTTTTTAAAAAGACGCAAATTTTTTAAAAACCTTTTAAAAAAAAACAGGGTTTTTAAAAGCATTAGTAAATTAGCCTTTTGCGGTTTCGAGCCCAAAGAGCCAGGCCCTTTTGGGGTCGAAAAAAACCCCAAAAATGGCTATTGAAAATTTAAAGCTTTTAACCCCTTTTTTTTTTAAAATTTGGGTTTAAATTTAAAATTTTCGTCTTTTTAACCTTTTTTGGGTCACTGGTTATCTTAACAAGGGGTTTCTGGAGCTCTTTGAAACTATTTTTCCCTTTTTTTTGGGGTTTTCCCTTAGCCCGGGTTTTCCACTCCCGAGTGCACCCTGAAAACAGATTCCTTCAAGCAGTTTCCTTTTCCAAAATGGATTCAAGAACCCGGGGAAACGTTTCCTAATTGCTATCTCTTTTTTTTTTTTTTATTTTTCTGTATACAGAGTTTGTAAGGGTGTTTTTTTTTGGGGGAATGAATGATGCCCTTTAATTGGCAAACCCCCTATATTTTGTTTTCTATCGTTTTTTTAAATTTCCCTTTTATGTTCTGCGAGATGAAAAAAAAATTTCCCCCTTTTTGTGAAATTTTTTTTTTTCGCCTTCCCTGCAGGTTTTAAAAAAAAAATGACAGATTTATAGGGTAGGTCGCTATGCATGCAGCGATACCAAATATAATTACTTTATTTATATTTGATCTTTTTTTTGGGGTGATTGGCATTTTTAAAGGGGAAAAAAGGGCAGTGTATGTGTTTTTATTTTATTTTTCGTTTTTTTTTTTGTTTAAATTTTTTTTTTTCTTAAATTTTCCCCTTTTTTTCCCCTTTTTTTCCCAAAAGGGAAATTTTTTTCAGTGAGATCACTGATACAATAGAGATCAGTACAAAGAAAGGTTTTCTATGGCAAAAATGGGCACTTTCCATTCCCATTTCAATACCCACAATGCAGACCCTCTTTTTGGTTTTTTTGGGTTGCTTTTTAAATGGTTTAAGGGGCCCCAGTAATTACAGTACCATCTTGCCCTAGCACAATTGTTGGAAGTGAGAAACATGGTTTCCAAGCTGTAAGAAGTCACAGACTAATATGGACACATACACAAATAATAAAAAATGTAAAACATAACTTTTAATACACAATTTAAAAAGGCAGAAAAAAACACTTTGTAAATATCTTATCCAGAATGTCCTACTTTAACCGCTTACCAGGCTTCACTCTAGAATTTTACGCAGGTGGCATGATGCAGTGGTTTCATCACACCACCTGCATTAGGACACCCCACCCCACATCTTGTAGGCCATAAATAAAGATGGGCAAATTGATTCTAACGTAGTGGAATTCGTTGAGAATTTCAGGAAAACTTCGCTTCTGAACGAAGTCGAAGTTTGGGGGACTTCGGGTGAACGAAGTGTGCTTTTGATTGATAAAATGGCTGCGAGCACATGGCGTTACATGGGGCAAAGAACTCTGGAAGGAAGAAGGACATAGCCTACATGCGGGTGCAGAGATGAAGCCAATCAGAACCGGGGAGATTTGTTACGCCCCGGGACTATTTTAATTCCCGGGACGCTGGGGGCTCATACCCTCCTCAAAAGACTGATTAGGGAAAAGGGCCCCTGCCCCCGGGTGGGTTATTATAGCTGATACTAAAGAACTTTTTTTTAATTTTACAGCGATTTTTTGGGGGGAGTCTCATCTTTTCTCAAAGACTGTCCCTTTTAACGTTTTATTTCGAATTTTTGTGATGTAAGGAACAGAAGGCCAGTTTGTGTCCCAGGGGCAAACTGCATATACAATTTTTTTAAAAAAATCTGCTACAAGCAAAACAGAATATCCCCAAAGGGGAACTAAACCTGTTTTCCCGTTTTATTCCCTTTTAAAAAAAACAACATTTTTTTTCAATAAAATACCCCTTCATATTTGGGTGCTCAATTCCTTTTTTTGCAATTTTTCATCCCCCGGGGGTTTAAATTTAAACGTTTTTCCGCTGCGGTGGGGACTAAAAGAAAAGTTTATTTCACCGCCAAAAAAAAAATTTTTTCCCGTAGCATAATTTTACAAACAAGGTTTAAATTTCAAGTTTTAAATCTTTTTGTGTAGGGGTAGAAAAAACAGCCATTTTTAAAAACGCTACAAAGCTCGAAAGGGGTTTTTTGGTTTTATCAATTTCTTTTGCACAATTTTAACTCAAGGGTTAAAAGCGTTGTCCTGCTGCTGTTGGTTTCGAAAAGAAAAATTTTTTTTCAAACCGGGGGCCCAAAAAAGGAAATTTTTTCCCGGGGGGAGGGGGATAAATTTCACAAGCGGGTTAAATTAAAGTTTTTTTTTTACTCTTTGGTTGTTTAGCGAAAAACCCGCCATTTAACAGCACAAGGCGAGGTTTTTGGAAAAACAATTCTTTTGCGCCAAAAAACAAACCATTTTGGGGTTTTTTAAACTTTTTTTCCCCGCTTTCGTTTGGTTGGGCTAAAAAAAAAACGTTTATTTTACCCAAACCCAAAAAAAACATTTTTTTCCCGTAGCAAAAATTCAAAAAGCGAAAGGGTTTAAAAATTTCAATTTTTACTCTTGTTTTGCGTAAAAACACGCCATTTTTAACCCCGCTACAAAGGGTCGTATTTTTTTGGTTTTCCCCAATTTTTTTTGCGCAAAATTTTTCATCCAGGGATTAATTTTAAAGGGGTTGTCCCGGGTGCTGGGGGGGACTAAAAGAATAACGTTTTAATTTTTACCACCAAAAAAGGGCATTTTTCCCGTAGCAAAAATTTTTACAAGCAAGGTTAATTACAAGTTTTTTAAAACTTTTTTGGTGTAGCCAAAAAAAACCCGCCATTTTAACACGCTGCAAAGCTCGTAGTTTTTTGGGGCTCAAACTTTGCGCAATTTTAAAATCCATGGGTTAAAAAGCATTTTCCCGCAGTTTTTCTCAGTAAAAGAAAAATTTTTTTTTTTCCCCGCCACAGAAGAAATTCTGTTTGCATAAAATTCCCTATCCAAGGTTTAATTTTAAGGGCCCGTTTTTTTGCTTTTTTATTTTATAAAAACACTGAATTTTTTTAAACGGCCCCCATAAAAAGTCAATTTTTTCCCTGCCCATTTGTTTTTGTTCAATTTTTTTTCCAAGGGGTTTTAACCCAACCTTCTTAAGGGGTTTTATTTTTGGGGGTCAAAACAGGGTGGTATTATCATATACAGATATCTTTTATCAAACATTTTCTGTACATTTTAGAACAAACAGTATGGGCAGAAAAGAGAGGGCAGGCTCTGCACCTGCGAGTTTGGGAGAGGCACACACAATTTCCGCAGCAGGGCCCAGGTTTGGGAGCACAGAAGGGGGGCGTCGGGGAGCAGGGGTCTCCCGGTTGGGGTCCCAACTGCCGGGGGGAGCATCTAGCGGCCCTGTGTTGGTTCAACCCAACCCCAAAGGTTCTTGGTTGGTTGCCCAGGTCCAAAAAACTTCCTCCCGGGTGACTCTGACCCAAACCCCAGCCAACAGTGGGAACGTCAACACAACCCAAAACCCCCAAAGGCCTGGGGGCGGGTTTAGCTCCCCCACCTGTCCTCAACCCGCCTCCCGCCCATGCGGTTTTCCCCAGCCAGAATCTCTATGTAGTTTTTGGGCTCAGCGCCACTATAAAAAGGGGGAAAGAACAAATTTTAAAGGGGGGCAGTCACAGCAAATTGGCAGGAAGAAAAGGGGCCCCAATACCCCCCGCTTTTTGCAGTAGGGGGCAAAGTAAAGATGTGGAGAGTGGAAATGGGGGGTCATGTTGTGAGGGGTCAGCCTCTGCATACCAAGACCGGTGATGAGGACAGCAGGACGATGAAACACAAATAGATGATAAATGTAGCCGACCGCACTTGGGAGCCGGGTGAGGAAGGGCTTCACTGCGGAAGGGCCCGGGTCAGGCAGCGGCGCAGCCAGCAAGTGGGGTTGTGTGGCCTGATCCAGCAGGGTAGAGAAATGTGAGGCCCGGGAGCCAAGCGGCCAGGGGGTTAAAAAACCCGCTTCCAGGTCCAAAAAAGAGCGGAAATAGGGGCTCAGCGAGGCGCGGGGGGCAGTTAGTCACTCAGTGCCTGGTGGTAAAATCCGATACTCGGCGGTGTGGGCAGTTTTTTGCTAAGACCCCGGGGGAAACCGAATATGGGTATATGTAGAATCTGTAGGCAGAAAGTGAAGCGTGGCCGGGGAGCTAACGTTGGCACCACGGCCCTGCGTAACACATGCAGGTCACCCCCGGTGGCCTGGGAGAAACGTGGCTCAGATGTGTGGCCCCATCCTGCCGCCGCAGCAACAGCAGCAGCAGCGCCCAGTGGCACGCATGCCATTGCAGCCAGTCAAGGCTCCACCACCCTCAGAAGGGAGCTGTTTCTCTTTTACATCAAACTCCGGTCCAGAACCCCCCTGCTCCTCGCTACTCAAAAGGCGCCAGCATCGTTTTAGGGAAGGCGATGCAAAGAGGGCAACAGATGCGTCCAACCATCCTAAGGTGCAGAAGCTGACTGTGCTCCTGTCCAAGTTGTTGGTACTGCAATTCCCTCCCTTTCCAAATGGGGGACTCTGCACTGTTCGAGAACTAATTGCTTTGCTGAGGCGAGATGGAGAGTTCCAAGCCGTAATTTCTTTTCCAAAAAGGCAGTACCAGCATTTCATAAATATGTAGAACAGAAGGTGGGCCAGTCCTTGAGCTTATCGGTTTGTTCCAACGTGCACGGCAGCGCGGACGTATGGATCTATAATTAAGGTCAGGGCCAGTACATGTCCTTTACGGCCCACTGGGTGAATTTGCTTCTGGCCCAGGCACACCAACAACTTGGACAAGGGGGGAAAGCCGCTTTCTCCTCCACGTTGTCAAACTGCGGCTCCTGCCCAATTCCGCCTCTTCCTCCTCCACCACCACCACCATTTTAGCCTCCACAAGTACTGCTCCATCATACCACATGTGTAGGGCACAGCGGTATCACGCAATTCTCCACCTGGCTTGCCTTGGCGAACGAAGTCACACAGAGGAGGAACTGCTCCGCGTCATGCAGCAAGAAATTGATGTGTGGCTTTCCTCCCCCGCCAACTGCAAAGCGGAACCATGGTGACGGACAATGGGAGTAACCTGGTGTCCGCGCCGCACCGAGGAGGGATGGTCCATGCGCCCTGCATGGCATACGTGTTCAATCTGGTTGTGAAAAGGTTCCTGAACTCTTCCACCGATCTTTAGAAAAACTGAAAATTTGGGCCCGGGAAAAGTCAGCACTTCATCCATTCCTAAAAACCAGGAACCCTCCTCAC
>JAODAL010057228.1:0-22807 GCA_025379985.1 Phyllomedusa bahiana
ATGCTTTTGTAACTGTGCAAACAAACAAAAAATGATGCACATTTTCCATTTCTCCATACAAATACGTAAAACGGAATATTTTGCTTTCCTGGTCACATAAGCAAAGTCTGTAACAAATTAAATAGTTTTTCTTAACTTTTTGGATATGAGTAACTGGAATATAACACTTAAAAACTGGGAATAAAAAATGTTTTGTAGTGAATTGAAATATTGGTGCCAGTTTGACTGTTCGGACCCCTCAGGTGGTCAAATCTAGGCTCCTGTGTCCCTACTTGATCACAGGGGATGAACAGCTTTCATGCTGCAGCTCTATTCTACATGACTTATGGAGATAAGCAGAGCCAACCCTCAGTTATATTTGTCCTTCTCAAAGACTTTGAAGAGAGCTTAAGGGTATATTTTTTAACTTTTGCTTCATTACAATAGGTGACACAGGACCCATGTTCTGGGGATTGTGGAAGTCCTAAAAGTACTCTTTTAGTTAACCCTTATTTGCCACAGCCAGTTTTGAGCTCTATGTTAGAGCTCCATTTTTCAAATTTGACATGTGTCAATATATGTGGGAATAACTTTTTAATGCTTTTGCCTATCTATGTGATTTAGAGACTAAGGGCGATATGTATGATCGGAAATTGTGCCTCATTTCAGGCGTATACTGCGCCTCACCATTAGGCGCAACCTTCGGCACTTTAGGATGCGCCTAACATAAAGGGGTGTGCAATGGGCCTCTGTGGGCTTTCTGGGGCGGGACGCGGCAAATTCTAAGAATCCGAGGCATGCATGATTGGGGGTCGGCAAAGTGAGGCGCATTCCAGCGCTTTACAGCTCCGAAAGGCAGACCTAGTTTAATGTGGTCTATCTGAGCGGAGAAGTCGAAGTGGAGCGCGGAATTCTTGTAATGTGCTTGAGTTCTACACTTCCAGCAGTACACTACCAAAATAAATGGTTTGTCAAGAAGAATAAATAATTAAGCAGGAAATCCTGCTTGGAGGACAACAGGTCCCAGCAAAACCTGTCCTGTGCTGCCTTTTGTTGTATATACTGAATAGCATTACCGTTGAAAGCAGCCCAAATACATCTGAAATTGTTGTTATGGAAAATATTTAATAAAACATCTGGACAAAATCTGCATTGGCTTATGTGATGTTAAATTTTCACAGACTTTGGAATACATTTTATAGTGGAGATTTTCTTCGTAGGAGATAATATATATATATTGGCATTAATGTTATTGGATACAATTTACTAAGACATTGATTTCATTGTTAGAGCACTTGGAGATGTCTGTTTATTAAGTACTTCATTTAAATGTCCAATTCATTTTATTCTTGTAGTGGTGCAAGGCTCTGTTCCCCAGGATTCTTTCAGGGAGAATTTGTGGACGCAAATCTGTCCAGAATTACATTGCAAATACGTGCAACACTTTGACGTTTGTTGACCCTTTAGGGTGCTTCAAAGAAATGACTCTAAAATGGAGTTAAAATAGAAACATTTCCCTTTTTTGCAGATTTGAAATTTTAATCCATTATTTACTGGAACATGGTAGATGTTAACAGGGAAACACAACTCAACATTGATTCCACCAGATCTGCCATTTTTAATAAATATCCCACATGTTCTATTAGTCCACTATTTGACTCAACCACAAGCCTCAGAATAGGAGGAGCACCTACTGAACTTTGGGGACTCATTTTTATTAGGATATTTTTAGGGGCCATTAGAGGTTTATAGATGCTTAAACATAATAAACATCAGTAAAACGACCTCATTTTGGAACCTATAACCATTAAGGAATATATCCAGGGATACAGTGAATATATTGGCTTCCAAGGTGGTTTACAGAATTTTTAAGCATTAGAGTATGTTCACACAGCTTATTGCGGCACATAAAGTACGTAGTGTAATACGGCGGGCGTTTTGAACCAGCGCGTAATTCCAAAGCATGGGGACGCCTACCTGGCACTGGCCCCATAGACATGCATTGTCAGTGATGCGTATTCGTCGCTAACAATTGACATGTCAATTCTTCCCCCCCGCATACAATGCGATCGCACTGTATGCACGGGGGGTGACGTGTAATCCATAGCTCTCTATGAGAGCTATGAATTACCGTAATTGTGGCACGCATTTTGCCGTGTATAATGCGCAATACACGGCTAAATGCGTGCTGAAATACGTGGCATTTTAAGCCGTGTTAACCTACCCTTAGACTGTGAATTTTTTTTCCATTAATCTGCAGTTTTAGCTGAAAATGTTTAATTTTCACAAGGAATTCTGGAGAATAAGCTCTACAAAATTTGTTATATGATTTCTTTCAAATTCCAAGTTTGGCAATACACTATATGTGGGTGTAAACTACTGTTTGGGCGCCTGGCAGGGCTTAGAAGGGAGGCAGCACTATTTGGCTTTTGGAACGTAGATTTTGGTGGGGCCATGTCGCATTTGCAAAACCCCCAAAGTACCAGAACAGGTGAACCCTTCCAGAAGTCGCCCCATTTTGGATTCAACACCCCTCATGGATCTCATCTAGGGGTGTATTGTGCATTTTTGGACCCACAGGTTTTCTAAGTTTTGTCTTTTAACTTTGTGCTGTGGAAATATTATATTTAAAATAATATATTTTCAGAGTTCGCCATGTGGTATAAAAGACAGGATAACTTACTCTGTGGTCAATACAATTACATAATATCAAAAAAATGTTATGTTTTACTACTTATACACAATGAAAATGTGTTCATAAAAAATGTGTATATAGCTTTTTTATTTTTTTTGCATATGGAGATGAATAAGGGCTTGTTTTTTTGCTATATGATTTGATATGTTTATTGGAACCATTTTGAGGTTCAAATGACACTTGAATATTTTTATTTTTTTTAAATCAAGATTTTCTGGAGGTGGGATGAACAAAAAACAGCAATCATGGAAACTTTTTTTATTTTTTTCAGCAGTCACCATGCGGTATAAAGGACATGTTAAAGTCAAGTTGGGAATTTACAATGAAAACATAAAATTTTTATTATTAATCATTCCTTCCTTCTCTCATATATTATGTGTATGACTATTTTCTGTCATATCCGTAACGAGTTTTATCAGATATTGCTTGGAAACAAATGCATTGCTTAGTAAGCCTCCAGAAGTTCTTCAATCTGGATGATGCAGGAAAAAATATATGAAATCGCTATAATATGCTATGGCAGCTTATGTAGCAGAGTCAAGATGGTGCATATGTCCAAGACAACACCCAGTAACCAGATTTATCAGGACATGATGAACAACACCACGAAAGGAACTATATTCTCTAACAGACTGGGCCTAAGCTAAACTGCGCAGGAGCAAGAACATGACTTTTATATTTCAACATATTCTGCTTTGTGGTTTTAATCCTAAAATGCCTTAGTAACAGTCTTTTAACCAATTAAACTGTTATAAGTAATCATGTGATTCTAAGGGTATACAAAGTGATGACTTCCTGTAATTAAACAGAACTATAATCCAAACACAACTGTGTGGATGTTCTTTCTCATACTTGGAGCTGATATCAGCAATAATCATTCTAATTTGGACAGGGGCAAACAATTGAACAGTTGGAGGAAAAAGGGATACTTTCCAATGTATCACAATTAAAATGTGTTCATAATAATATGTGTATATAGCATTTTTATTTTTTTGCATTTGGAGATGAATAGGGGCTTTTTTTGCTATATGATTTGATGTGTTTATTGGAACCATTTTGGGGTTTAAATGACACTTGAATAGTTTTTTTTTTTTTAATCAAGATTTTCTGGAGGCGGAATGAAAAAAATACAGCAATCATGGACGTGTTTTTTTTTATTTTTTACAGCAGTCACCATGTGGTATAAAGGACATGTTAATTTCACTTCGCAGATTGATATGATTACAGAAATACCAATTTTAATTTTTTTTATATTTTTGCTTTAAAAGATATAAAACGACTTTAATTTAAAAAAAAAAACATTATTTTTGCCTCATCATAGCGTGAGAGAGCTATAACTTTTTTTTTCTGCATACGGGGATGTGAAGGGGCTTTGTGGAAGTTATGATTTTAAAAATCATATACAATATAAAAAAGAAAGAACAGAGTGAAATAACTCTCTTTTGACTCCACACTTAATTCTCTTTATTCTGCCAACGAATCCAGTATCGGATCTTCTCAATGTTTTCTCCATGTTTTTTTTCTTTTTTCAGATATATACCTCCTATCTTAAGGGACTAGAGGGTATATATGTTTGCTTTCCTTGTCCTACTTATATCCTAATATATACTTATATCCTATGGAGTATTCGCCCCGACAAGGGCGACCCCACACAAGTGCCCCTATTATACCTTACAATGACCCTGAGTAAATAGACTCGACATTTAAACAATATAAAATTGCAAAAAAACTAATTTTTCATTAAAAAGCCTTATTTGCATCTGGATGCATTCCCCCCTGTTCCATCAATAGGGGTTCATCAGTTGATATCAAAACACCATAATCCAATGTTCTGGGGGGGCATAGATAATCTCCTTACCAATAAATATTGCCTTTGCAGCCACAATGGACCTGTGTACTCCACCCTGCATATAGAGGTGAACCAATTTGTCTCACTACATTCTTTCCTTATATCTACTGCTGCACCCCTATATCTACTGTTATTATAACTCACCTGGGCCTTTATTTAATAGTAGAACTTTTCCTTATGTTATCTCCGTGTTCAGTTTCCTCTATTTATAATTGCGCATGCGCGAGCTCCTCCGATCCGGAACAAACCATTTCGCTTCTCTCTTTCACAATTGCGCATGCGTCCAGACATACAGGAATGTTCTCAGTCTATACGAAACTGCACCTGCGTCTATGTGTATCTCTGATATGCTGTTTAACCCATGAAAACTTCTCATGTTTAGCTGGAGATCTAACACATTATCTCAGTGCTTAAATACAGGTCAGTCCCCAACACTGCGAAATAACAACTGATAGCATGTCACGCTTAATTTCAGTATTGTAATGACCACGTTACTTAAAGGGGTTGATTTTATGGCACCGATACTGGATTCTTTGGCACCATGAAGATAACTAAGTGGTGAGTCAAAAGAAAGTTATTTTCTCTATACTACTATAATGAAATGAGCTATATATGATGGACCTGACATGAGGCTAGGCCTAGGTTTTGAAATTGGATTATTCACTCTGTTCTTTCTTTTTTTAAATTATATAGGGATATTTTAATGAAATCTGTTGCACCCATCTGGCTTCGCCAAGTACCTCCTGGGAAAAAAATTGTGTGAATCATTCTGAGAAAGCGAATACTTCATTGGGGCCACTTCTCCAAGTTAGTTCGGCACCACAGAATTCGAAGTACCTCCTGGCATTACTGATGGCCAACCCTCTCCCAGGATATCAACTTGTGCCCATAACAAGGCTTGACTTCAGAGTCGCATCCGTGCCCTTGGGCGAGTGGCGCCGCGACCCACATGTCGGGCCGCAGGCGCACTCGCTCCAACTTACCCAGCCATGCTCCTGACTGTGTCTCTGCTTCCCGTCCCCGCCTCCTAGGGTGCGCGCACGCCGGCACTGTTAAATTTAAAGGGCCAGCACACTGGTAAATTCCATTGCCGGTCGCAACCCCTATTTATAGCTTGCCCCTTCCTGTGCCCAGCGCCGGATCTTTAGTGCTATTAGCCTACTGAAAAAGCGTTCCTGAAGTCTTGTGCTGATTACCGTGTACCGTACCATTTGCCTCTGTATCTTGCCGCCTGCCCTGACCTTCCTGCCTGTCCTCGACCACCTTGCTGCCTGTCCTCCCCTTCCTGCCTGTCCCCAACTCCGGGCCTGCCTTACGATTTTGTACCTCGCTACACCTCGGCTGCCTCCGCAAGCAAGACACGTCAGGGGTAGCGACCTGGTAGACTCCCGCCACAGCAAGTCCATCCGGCTTTGTGGCGGGCTCTGATGAAAACCGGGACCTACTTAGATTCCGCTCCCTGGCGTGGCTTACACCACCACTTGCGGTGGTCCAGCGGATCCACTACCGTTGCCCGCGACAGTAAGATCTGGCCATGGATCCCGCCAAGGTGCCTCTGCCTAGCGTCGCTGATCTAACCACCATTGTGGTGCAGCAATCTCAGCAGATCACTAAGCAGGCCCAGCAATTCAGCCATCTCTCCGCCATGATGCAGCAGTGCCTGGCCACCCAGCAGCATCAACCCGCTCCTGTGGCGTCCGCTGCATCTTTGGCTTCCACACCGGCTGCTGGTCCAAGGCTCAGTCTATCTATGCCTTCTAAGTTTGATGGGGACTCCAAGGCTTGCAGGGACTTTATCACCCAATGCTCTCTGCATATCGAGTTAATGGGGAATCAATTCCCTACTGAGAGGTCGAAGGTCGCATTCGTGGTCAGCCTCCTTTCTGGAAGAGCCCTGGCCTGGGCTACCCCACTGTGGGACAGAGACGATCCGGTCACGGCTACCCTCGCTGCCTTCCTCACCGAGTTCCGCAGCGTGTTTGAGGAACCTGCCTGAGTCTCTTCTACCGAAACTGCCTTACTGAACCTACGCCAAGGAGACTCCTCAGTGGGCAAATACACGGTACAGTTCCGCACTCTGGCCTCGGAGCTATCATGGAACAATGCGGCATTAGCCACCACCTTCAAGAAAGGCCTCTCCACCCAGATCAAGAATACCTTATCCACCCGTGATCCGCCTTCCTACTTGAGTGACCTCATCTCTTTGGCCACTCGGATTGATATCCGTTTTTCTGAACGGCAAGAAGAACTCCATCAGGAACGTGAACCTGCCAGGGATCGTCGCTTTCCCCGCCTAGCTCCTGTATTCCAGAGGCCACCACAGTTGTCCTCCCTGCCGGCTACGGAGGAACCCATGCAAGTGGACAGAGCTCTTTTGACTCCATCGGAGCTGACCCGGTGGCGTGAAGAAAATCTATGCCTCTATTGTGCCAGCCCCGAACATTTCCGCTGGAGCTGCCCACTTCGTCCTAAGCGTTCGGGAAACGCACGCACGTAGGATACGAGGGAGAAGCATTCCTAGGTGAGAGCAAGTCCTCTCCTCGTTTGACCATGCCCGTGCTTGTCGGATCTGTACCGGGAGTTCAATTCCAAGTTTCCGCCTTCTTGGACTCCAGTTCGGCTGGAAATTTCGTGGATGCTGCCTTGGTGTCTAGATACAACCTCCCCGTGGTCCGTCTGGAAAAGCCTCTTGTCATCTCCTCTGTCAGTGGGGAGATCCTCCGTGACCCGATCCAGTACTGTACCGAGCCCTTACTCCTTCAGGTAGGGGCACTACATAAGGAGAAGCTGTTTTTTTACGTGCTCCCTCGGTCCTCCTCGTCTGTCCTTCTGGGTCTTCCGTGGCTGCAGTGGCACGCCCCTGTGCTCAACTGGGAAACGGGCGAAGTCCTATGTTGGGGGCAAGGATGAAGATCTCGCTGTTTGGTGGCACCCCGCATGGGGCCTTCCCGTTTTTCCCGATACCCCACATTTTTTTGGGGGCGGGCCCTTTCCCGCTCCAATACCGGGAAATTTTTGCAGTTTGTGTTTTATGAAAAAAAAAGGGCTGTGACTCAAACCTCCGCATTGAATGCTCCCCAGCCCCTCTCCACCTCGGGGCCGAATCTCCCCTTGTCAGTACCCGAAAACCCCGGTTTATTTTCGCCTAAAATTAAAAAAAAATCTCCTATTTATTTTTTACGGAAGTCCTCCCCCCCTGCCGGGGTGGTTTCCCTTCTTTTTGAGAAAAAAGAGGGCTCTTTACACCCAAATCATCGATTACCGGGGGCTCAACAAGATTACCATTGGGGAAACCCGGTATCCTTTCCCTTTTATTATGAGCTCTTCAAACCGGCTTCGGGAAACCAAAGGGGATTTTTTTTCAAAAATTGGATCTGCGGGGAGTTTATAATCTCTTTGGGTAGATGAGGGGGGGAAAAAAATGGGAGAGGGTTTTAAACCCCCCACGAGGGGCACTTCGAGTACCTAGTGATCCCTTTTTGGTCTCTGCTCGTCCAACATTTTTTTCCGGGGGGAGTTCTTCAAAGAAAATTTTCCCGGGACCCCTGTATTCCTGTGTCGGGGGCTATCTGGACGTTTATTCAAATTTTTCCCCCCCCCGACCGGAGCCCCACAAAATTTCCATGTCCGAAAAGGTCCTCCGGCGTTTAAAGGGTTTAACCGCCTCTAGGGCCAAAGCTCGAAAAATTTTCTTTTTCCCCCAAAAGCCCCCCTTTTTTTTGGCTACTTTTTTTCTGAAAGGGGGCCCCCAAAAGGGATCCTTCCAAATTGTTGGGTCCTGCAGGGCAAAAAACCTGTGGGCCCCCGGGCCCATCCCAAAGATTTTTTGGGGGTTTCGCCAACTTTTTTGGCAGTGCCCAGGAGGGTAGAGGGGAAATCCCGGGACCCCCGCAAGCGATGGCGAAGCCACGCCGGGGAAAAGCAAAAATCTAATGGGCCCTTTTTTTTTTCACAAGAGCCCGCTGCAAAGTGGCATGGACTTTTGCGGCGTGAGTTACCAGGTTTCGTTGCTTGTTTTCGGGGCAGCCAAGGTGTAGGGGGAAAAAAAATTTCGTAAGGCAGTCTCGTAGTCGGGGAAAGGCATGAAGGTAAGGGCAGGTGGAAAGGTTTGTGGTCGTGGACAGGCAGGAAGGTCAAGACCCAATTACCGGTGCGCTGGCCCTTTAAATTTCACAGAGACGGGAGGGGCCCGGGCTTTCAGCAGGGAGGGACGCCGAAATAAAATAGGCACGGGCCTGGCCGGGAGAGTGGCGTGCCTGCTGCCCCACATTTCGGGCAGCGGCACCCCCTTTTCGGGGGGCCAAAACGGGTTTTGCCTCAAATGGGAAGAGGTTCGCAGGCCCCCGTTTTAAGAACCCCCCCACCCCCCTTTTTGGGCCCCCCCCTCTTTCCCGGGTTATTTAAGGAACTTCCCGAATAATATTACGGGGCCAGAAAATTGTCTTTGGTTCCCAGGACCTCTCTTTGGGCCCCAACCCCTTTTTCCCGTCAATGGAAAAAAAAAAAAAGCAAAATGGGGGCTTGCCTTTGGGCCCTTTTTGAGAGTGTTTTCAGGGCCCCCCCCCAACCCAGGAGGCATCGACCTCAAGAAAGAACGGGTTTTTCTGAAACTGGCCGGGGGGGGAAACACAGGCGCAGAGGCGAAAGTCGACTTTTAAAATTGGTTTAAAACTTGGTGAGGCTCTTCACCTCTGCTTTCCGGTGGCCAGACTTAGGATTGGGGTTCTTGTTGGGGGAAAGGGCCCCTATGGGAGACCCCCAGGAGGATAAAAATGGATTTAAAAAGCCTTTAATTTGTTGGCAAAACCCAGGAACCTCGTATTGGGGTCGGAGGAAACCCCCGGGAGTGGCCACTTTTAGGGGCGGCAGACAACTTAGCGGGGTCCATCTGCAGGCCCCTTTCGGAAATGATGTTTTCCGGGGGGAAAAGGAAGGCTCTGCTGATGGAAAAGACACTTTTCGAGCTTGGATAGGGGGTTGAAACCCCTTAAACGTCTTAGGACTTTTCGTTCATGAACTTGATGGGACCCCAAAGGTTTGGGGAGAGAAAACCCGAATGGGCCCTCCAGGGAACAACCACGCACGTGTACAAGAGGCCCGGAAAAAAGTAATTTTACAAATTCCTTTGGGAAAACGGCTGGGGCATTTCGGAGTTTCCCAAGGGGGGTACCAAGGGCTCGAAATGGGCCCCTCGCGATGTTGAAGGATGTTTCCATTCATCACCCTCAGTATCCTATGGGGTTGAAAACCCCTGCAGATCCAATTTAGTTAATAGCTTGGCCCCCCCAAGCGGTCAAAAGCTCCATTTTAGGGAGAGGATAGCGTTTTTTTTTCCGTGATCTTGTTGGCCCCTCGGTAGTCTATGCAAGGATGTGGGGAACCCCCCTTCAAAGCCAAAAAAAAAGAACCCGGCCCCCCAGCTGGAGAGGGGACTTGCGTATAAACCCCTTCTGGAGTTTCTCCTCGATATAGGTAGCATACCAAGGGTTTCCATGCCCCGACAAAGGAAACTCCCCCCCGTGGAGGAACGTCCCGGGCAAAAGATCAATAGGACATCATATGGGCATGGGAGGCAACACTGGGCTTGTTCTTGAGAAAACGTCCGCAAATGCTTGATACGGAGCGGAAGGCCCGCCAACAGCTTAGACGGCACTGTAGGAGAAGCGGGAAGCCCCGGGGGGTGCCCCCAACACGAGACCGACACTCGCCCCCAACTCAAAAAACTTTGCCTGTCTGCCAGTTGAGCACGGGAGCATGGGGGCTGCAGCCCCCGGAGACCCAGGAGAATGGACGAGGGAGGCCTTGCTGTCCCTACCCCCAGGTGCGCCTTTTCCTGGAGCGGGGCACAGTGGGCAAGATCTGTGGAAATGGTTGCCCGGGACAGTAAAGACCCAAAGTTCTCCTCAGTTTGGTTAGCTCCGGTGCAGACAGGTGGGCTCTATCCACTTCCATGGCCCCTCGGGGCCCGGGAGAGAGGGGAACTGTGGGGGCCTTTGGAATACCGGAGCCCGAAAGGGAGACACGGGGGCTAGTTGTTCTCGTTTTGCCCAGCTCTCCTGGGGTTCCGGAAAGGATGTCAATCCCATGGGCCCGGGGGATAAGGTCACTCAAAAAATGAGAGGTCCAGGGTGGGCAGAGCATCCTTTTTGGGCTAGAGAGGCCCTTTTTGAAAGGGGCAGTCAACCCCCTTCTTTCCCTGATAAACAGAACCAAAGTGCGGAAATATCCATTACGCCCACAGATGATCCCCTTAACGCAGTTTTAGCAAGGCGGTCTGGGAGAAGAAGCCCAGGGGTTCCCAAAAACATTCCTAACTCGATGAGAAATTGGCAAGGTTTTGGGCCCTGATCGGGTCGTCCCTTCCCAGGGGGGGTGCCCAACCAGGGCATTTCCCGAAAGAAGGGGGCACGAATGCCCCCTTTACCGTTCGGTAGGGAATTAGTTGCCCATTAAATCAAAATCAGGGAGATTGGGTGACAAAAACCCCCGAAGCCTTGGGTCCCCATTGAAACTTAGACGCAAAGACGAAAGGACCGGGCCAGCGGTCGGTACAGGAACCGAAGGTGCAGTGGGAGCCACGGGAGCGGGTTGCTGCTGCTGAGCGGCCAGGAACTGCTGCATCATGGCGGAGAGATTACCAAGTTCCTGGGCTTTCTGAGCGATCTGTTGTGACTGCTGTGCCACAATGGTGGTGAGGTGAGCGTCGTGCGGCAGATGCACCTTGGCGGGATCCGTGGCCGGATCTTACTGTCACGGTCGGTAGTAGTGGATCCTCTGGATCATCGCAAGCGATGGTGTAAGCCACGCCAGGGAGCAGAATCTAAGTAGGTCCCGATTTTCACCAGAGCCCGCCGCAAAGCGGGATGGACTTGCTGCGGCGGGAGTCTACCAGGTCGCTTCCCCTGACGTGACTTGCTTGCGGAGGCAGCCGAGGTGTAGCTTGGTGCAAATCGTAAGGCAGGCTCGTAGTCGGGGACAGACAATAAGGTCAGGGCAGGCGGCAAGATTCGTGGTCGAGGAACGGAGTCAAACGGTATGGTACACGGTAATAAGATACGACTCAGTAACACTTTATCAATAAGCAAATGGCACTAAAGAGCAAATACTCAGGAAGGTGCAGTCTTAAATAGGGGTAGCGACTGGCAATACCCAATTACTGGTGCACTGGCCCTTTAAATTTCACAGAGCCGGCTCACGTGCGCCTTAGGGAGCGGGGACGTGCGCGCCGGGAGACTGGAGCTGCAGCAGGAGCATGGCCCGGTAAGTAGGTAGGGAACCGGCCGGCAGAGTGAGCGTGCCCGCTGCCCGCATGTCGGGGGACACAGGGGTGTGCCTGTGAACTGGGGTGAGGTTTGCAGGACCACCCGTGACAGACAGTTTGTGCCACATTTCTCCTTACTGGTGTCTCCTATAGTGGCTTTAACCAAAAATGGTAGTAATCCAAGGTTATGCCCACCAGCTGTAGAAGAAACTTTCCTCAATTTTAAGTCTGCGTTCGCCTTTGCCCCGGTACTCATCTGGCTGGACACAGAAAAACCCTTCTTCTTGGAAGTCGATGCCTCCTCGGTGGGAGCCGGTGCTGTGCTTACTCAAAAGGGTCCCAAATGCAAGACTCTCACATGTGTTTTTTTCTCAAAAACCTTTTCCTCTGCTGAGAGAAATTACACTATCGGAGACCGGGAATTTCTAGCCATCAAGCTAGCCCTAGAGGAATGACGATATCTCCTGGAGGGGGCTCGCACCCGGTCAATATTTACACCAACCACAAGAAACTCCTCTATCTCCAGACGGCCCAGTGTCTAAACCCGCGCCAGGCACGATGGTCTCTATTCTTCTCCCGGTTCAATTTTCTGATTCATTTCCGCCCTGCAGAGAAAAACGTCAAGGCCGATGCCCTCTCCCATGCCTCTGACATGGTAGGAGATGAACCAACACCACGGCATATCATCTCTCCCAAAAGGCTAATCTCTCCTGTGCCCATAGAGTTGCAAGACTTATGTGCGCCCGGCTCTACGGAAATACTGTATTGGGGGCATTGCTCTCGAGTGGCTGGACACCCGGGAGTGAAGAAATCCTACTCTCTTATCTCCCATTTATATTGGTGGCCCAGTCTTGCCAAAGACATTCGTGAATTTGTGGAGTTGTGCACTTCTTGTGCCCGCAACAATTCTTCCCATCTCAAGCCGGCAGGTCTGCTGCAGCCACTGCCTATTCCGAAAGTTCCTTTGACCCACGTGACCATGGACTTTATTACTGACCTCCCGTCTTCCTCCGGTAATATCGCTTTTCCAAGATGTCCCATCCCTCTGCCAGGTCTTCCCTCTGCTCCTCGTCTGGCCAGCATATTGTTTCTGCATATTTTTCGGCTACATGGGCTGCCCCGCCATATAGTCTCTGCCCGGGGGGGTCCAATTTGTTTCTAGGTTCTGGCGCTCCCTCTGTAACCAGCTACAAGTAAAATTGGATTTCTCTTCGGCCTATCACCCTCAGACCAACGGGCAGGTGGAGAGGGTTAACCAGATACTGGGCATCTATTTGCGGCACTTTGTTTCTGCTCGTCAGGACGACTGGGCTAATCTGTTACCTTAGGCAGAATTCTCATACAATTCGTTAGACTCTGAGTCTGCCGGTGCCGCCCCCGTCTTCATTGTCTATGGGCAACATCCACGCCCACCACTCCCTCTCTCTGTGCCCTCTGAGGTCCCAGCCGTGGAAGATTTGGTCCAGAACTTAACTGCCATCTGGGATCAGACACGCCAGTCTCTGCAACGGGCATCTGCCCGCACTAAGAAGCAAGCAAACAAAAATAAAAGACCCCCTCCTATCTTCTTTCCTGGAGATAAAGTATGGTTGTCTGCGAGATACATCAGTCTCAAGATCCCCAGCTACAAACTGAGTCCCTGCTTCCTGGGACCGTTCGAGGTGTTGAAACGCATCAACCCTGTGGCATACAAGCTCCACCTTCCCCCCACGATGCAAGTCCCAAACTCCTTCCACGTCTCTCTCCTAAAGCCAGTTATCCTGATTCCTGAATCATTTCTCCCGGAAAGTTGCTCCTCCTTCTCCTGAGGCTGATGCCATGGACATCTTCACCAAAAATGAAATCTTGGCCATGAAAACGAACAGAGGGAAGCGACATTTCCTCAATGACTGGAAGGTGTTCGGGCCCGAAGAAAGGTCCTGCTTCCCGGCGAACACGTCCCCGCCTCCTAGGGCGGCACTGTTAAATTTAAAGGGCCAGCGCACCGGTAAATTCCATTGCCGGTCCCAGCCCCTATTTGAAGCCTCCCCCTTCCTGTGCCCAGCGCCAGATCTTTAGTGCCATTAGCCTACTGAGAAAGCGTTCCTGAAGTCTTGTTCTGATTACCGTGTACCGTACCATTTGCCTCTGTCACTCGACCACGAATCTTGCCGCCTGTCCTGACTTTCCTGCCTGTCCCCAACTAGGAGCCTGCCTTACGATTTTGTACCTCGCTACACCGCAAGCAAGTCATGTCAGGGGTAGCGACCTGGTAGACTCCCGCCGCAGTGGAGGGCTTTGGTGAAAACTGGGACCTACTTAGATTTCGCTCCCTGGTGTGGCTTATGCCATCACTTGCGGTGGTCCAGAGGATCCGCTACCGTTATCCGAGACACCTATTCCAGAAAAGCCCTGAACTCACATTACCGTGGACTTTATTGCAAATTTACCCCCCCTCACTGACTGTACAGTCTTCTGGGTTGTTACTGACCGTTTCTTTAAAATATCTAATTTTGTGCCTTGGCCTGTCATTCCCTCATCTCCTCAGCTCGCATCCAATTTATTTCATCACATTTTCCTTCTTCATGATCTAGGTTTTCACAGTGTCCGACTGTGGAGCACAGTTTGTCTCAAGGTTTTGGTGAGCTATATGTTCCTGTCTGCAGATAAAGCAGGACTTTTTGTCAGCTTACCACCCTCAATCTTATGGGCAGGTGGAGAGGATGAACCAGGTATTCGGGAACTGCCTCTGTCATTTTGTCTCCTCCCGACAAGATGACTGGGCTGAGCTTCTCCCTTGGACAAAGTTTTTTTTAAACCATCTTAACTCTGAATCCACAGGTTTTTTACCTTTCTACATTATCTAAGGACTACACTCATGACCAGTTAACCCAGATGTTCCTTCTGTGGACTCCGAAGTTTGTGATCTGTCCTACATCTGGCAGGAAACCCGTTGATTCTTCCTCCGAGCTTTTTTCAGGACCATAGCTGAAGCAGACAAAATATGTAGACTGCATCCTACGTTGAACATGGGAGATAAAGTTTGTCTTTCAGCAAAATATGTCCAACTGAAACTCCCCAGACTTAAGTTAGGTACTCGCTTCCTTGTACCTTTACCTGTACTGCGTTAGATTAACCCAGTCTGCTACAAACTCTGTTTGCCTCCCTCTATGTGAATACTGAATTCCTTTCATGTTTCACCCTTGGTCTGTAACAATTATTTTGTTAATGGCTTCATCTATGGAACAGACTCGGAGAACACCTATAAAGCTCAGGAGATCCTGGCCATGATACACATCAAAGGGAAAAATATTACCTCATCGAGTGGAAGGGATATGGTCAGGAAGAAATATCCTGGGAGGCCCTCAAAAATATCAATGCTCCTGTTCTCCTCCAAAAATTCCATCTTCATCTAGCGTGGAAGAAGAGTGAATGTAAGTGGAGGGTACTGCTTTTCTCCGGCATGTTACTTTCCTCTCCTTCATTCCTTCGCTCCCTGCATCCGGTCTTCTCCCCTGCTCCCAGCCTGTCTGTGCATTCGCTCGTTCACCTTTTTGCCCGTGTTTGTATTTTTCGATCCTGACCTTTGGCTTTAAATTCCTGCCTTCACTCCTGTCTGATGCCTGTCCAGACCTATTGCCTGTAATATCAACTATGTCTGCAACTGTCCCTCTCATACCTCATTGGCACCTCGGCCACCACCATGAGTGACTACATCAGGGGTAGTGACCTAGAAGTTCCTTTCAGTAGGCCCTGATGAAAACCGTGAGGGCTCTTTAGACTCCGTTATCTGGTGGTGCCATCTCTCACGGTGACCCATTGGATCTGCCATCTCTGCTTGTGATAGTTATGTCTTAGAGTATTTTATAATTCTCAGAGATTTGACCAAAATTTCCTAAGTAATCATCAATATTATCTCTGAGACTTATTATTTTAATATCTCAAGATACAATACCTTGAGGGACTGTTACAATAATCTGTATAATGTTATCTCCAGTGATCATTTCCTTGGGAATTTAAGATTTATATATATTTAGAGCATAATAACCTGAGTCATTTCCATTTCCTGACAAAACCACTGCACACCTTCTGCCAGACAATTGAACCAATCTACAGTATTTTATGGTGAGGTGTTAATGGAGGAAAACCACTTGAATATGTGTGATGTATGTGATGGGATGAGGAATAAAACTGATATTGATATTGGATCAAAAGAAAGTTCTTTCCTATGTAACACAATGTACTACAAGATGCCTCCATATAACATGTAGGACATGAAGGTATAAGAAATGAACTCCACAACCATCACTGAGTTCCTTATCCTGGGATTCCCTGAGCTTAATGATTACAAGTTCCCTTTCTTCTCTGTTATTCTCTTCATCTATTCCATGACTATATGTGAGAACCTCTTAATCATTTTACTGGTGTCCACAAGCCGATGTCTCATTCCCCAAAATGTATTTCTTCCTTGGACATTGGCATTGTCGGACATGATCCTTGTAACAAATATTGTTCCTAAGCTGCTGGAAGTGACTATAAAGGAAGGGAGCTTTATATCTTTTGTTGAGTGTTTTGCTCAGTATTACCTTTATGGAGGAACAGTCTGTGCAGAGTGTTTTTGCTGATGGTCATGTCCTATGACCGGTACTTGGCCATCTGTAAACCACTGCATTATATCTCACTGATGAGTGTCAAGTAGTGTTGAGCGATTATTATTGACAAAGTTGAAATCGGCACAGTTTTTTTTGTTGGTTTGAAATTTTTAGAAACATGCGATAATTTAGGTTAAAATCTGTGCATCATCTATTAAAAATCGCGCCATTTTCGGCCGCTTCCTGTCCCTTTTGGCGGCAGGCAAATCAGTTTACAGAATAGAGCAGGGTTGAGATGTGTGTGCGTCGTCATGACTGGGCTGTGGATGGTTGCGATTGGCTGGAAAAATCACCTGACCTCGTGTTACATAGAACAGCCCTTCCTGTTCATGATCAGTGGCTCTCAGCGGCTCATAGCAGGAGGACGGGCGCGCTGCCTGTATCCAAACAGCTCGGCAAAATTATCCTATTTCTTCACAGAGAAAGCTCTACTGTAAGCTGTGATCCTTACAACTTAGTAAAATCAGAGATTGGAAGGTTTTTATGAGTTAGGTAGAGAATTTTAAAGGAGCATCTACCGCTGGTAAAGTCAGGGGTAGGGAGGCGGGGGTGGGAGGGGGGCGTGGGCGAACACAGACAAGCTCTATAAAGAATACTGGATAGAGTTCCCCAAAGACTTAGTGTAGACATTGCACTGCAATAGCTTTTATTATTAAACAGTTTTCTATTGAAATATTTCCTGGATATTGGGCAGCCTGAACTTATATTAGGATACAATCTTTTTCTGTAACTGCAGGTCTCTTTTGTTAGGTGAAAAAACCCCACTTTTATTATCAGTATACATTTCAGATGGTTTCTTTTTCAATTTTGCCCATTCGAGCTTTGTTGATATAGCCACCTTGCATTTAAAATTTTAAAATCAGCAATTTTGTAGTCAGCACAGGTTGAATAGGTGCCAAAAAATACCTTTTATTATCCGAATACATTTCAGATACGTGTTTTTTCACTTTGGCGCAAGTAAGCTTTGTTCTTTTGAGGCACCTTGCACTTAATGTGAATACAGCAATTTTGTAGTCCCCACAGGTGAATTGATAGGTGCCAAAAAATACCTTTTTATTATCCGAATACATTACAGATACGTGTTTTTTCACTGTGGCGCACTACAGCTTTGTTCATTGAGGCAGCTTGCACTTAAATGTGAATACAGCAATTTTGTAGTCACCACAGGTGAATTGATAGGTGCCAAAAAATTCCTTTTATTATCCGAATACATTACAGATACGGGGTTTTTTCACTTTGGCGACTACAGCTTTGTTTATTGAGGCACCTTGTATTTAAATGTGAATACAGCAATTTTGTAGTCACCACAGGTGAATTGAAAGGTGCCAAAAATCCCTTTTAAATTATCCGAATACATTTCAATACGTGTTTTTTCACTTTGGCGCAGGCCAGCTTTGTTGATAGATCTACTTTGCAGTTAAATGTGAATACAGCAATTTTGTAGTCACCACAGGTGAAATTGAAAGGTCCCCAAAAAAATATCTTTTAATATCCGTTATACATTCAGACAGGTGTTTTCACTTTTGGTCAGTCAAGCTTTGTTGATAGATCTACTTTGCAGTTAAATTTGAATCCAGCAATTTTGTTTTGATTTGAGGGATTTGAGAATAGCTGTGATTTGCCGTCTTTTAATAAGAGACTTTCCAAAACTCTTCCATACCTTCTCAAATTTTTATATTTCTGAACATAGAGCGAAATGCAGGTGGTAAGCGAGCAAAGTGGGGGGTAGGACATGGAGGTAGAGGTACGAGAGAAGGTGCTCCTTCCAGTGCTGGCGACAACACACAAGCCAGTGGATCGTCGGTTGCAGGACCGTCAGGGTCAGGGCCCTGTGAATCTCAGTAACGAACAGCGTCGCCAATCTGTCCTTCAGTTGTTAATGCAACCCGCATCCAGCAGTTTTTCTCCTCGTCCTCCCAGTCCGGCCACAAATGTCATCATCAGCATCATCAGCATCCACCAACATGAAGCAGCCCAAAAAGTCAACTCGTGTACCCCACCACTGTGGATAATCCATTTTCTGAAGACCTCTTTGATGGGCAAAATTTCGGTTGAGGTCAGAAGGCATGTTAAAAGATCAAGAGGCCAAAGAGGATGATTTTCTCTGCTCTGACGCCCAGTTACTGATGCCATCAGAGGAGGAGAAGGAAGCCGGTCAATCGGCAAAAATCCCGGGCGGTTAGCAATGCCTTGCAGTCCCTCTTGCTTGTAGCCCGCAGCTCCTGGATGCAGAATGTCAGGACGACGAAGTCACCTGTGTTGATGATGATGATGACAAAATTGCGGATCCAACGTGGTCTTTTCAGCAGAATTTGCTTGCGAGCGCTTCATCACTGGACGAGGAGGAAGACGAGGGGGTAGTGTCAGTACGGGTTCCGCCCAAAAAGGAGAGGGCGGGTCGCAGAAGTCCGCTGATATGATTCCGTCAGCCACGGTCAGCGCAAACCCCGCTCCTTGCTTATCGCCGTAAAAAAGGTCCAGGACCTCTCAAGCCTGGGCCTTCTTTGAGCAAGCCTCTGATTCACGAGCGATGTCATATGCCTCCTTTGCCGTAAACGCATAAGTAGAGGCAAGAACCTTAGGTGGTTAACCACCCCCAAACATGTCTAGTCACATGCAGCGAATGCATGAGTTGGAAATGGAGGCAACACTTGGCCAAAAAAGGCCAGACCCGCGCCGGGCCTCCAACCACTATCACACCCTCTGTCTCTGCCTCCTCCTCCTCCTCCGCACCACCAAGCGTTCCTCAGCTCCCCATGTCTCTCAGAGTCATGATCAGGGATCAGTCTCCCCCTTCAGCCTCCACCGTCCCGAGTACCACCAGCACCACCAGAGACCCATCCAAACCCTTCCCCTTTTCAGCCAGTTTGACGACCTGCATGCCGTACAGCGGCCAGTCTAGCATCCAGCCTTCTGTCTTCCAGGTTTGGGAGCAAAAGAAAATACTTTAACCCAAAATCACCCCAAAGCCAAAAGCCTGAATGTCGGCTTGCCAGGCTTTTGGGCCCTTGGAAATGTTGCCTTTCCATCTGGTGGACACAGATGGGTTCCGCTTGCCTGCCCCCAATACCAGATCCCGAGCAGGCATTTCTTTTGCCAGAAAAAGCCGTCCCTGCCCGGGCCCATCCACGTGTCATCTAAATTTTCAAGTGCATTGTCTGCATCTGGGGGCCGGAAAAGTCCATCTGACCACCGACACATGGACTAGTAAGCACAGCCAAGGCCGCTATATCTCTGTGACAGCTCACTGGGTGAGCGGGGTGGATGTCTCTGGGGGTGACGGTGGCTCTCAGGCTCGGCACACGCTCTTAAAAAACCGCAGGGATTGTGCAGGGGTTCTTTCCCCAAGGTTCCTCTGGTGGCATCACGTGCCCAGAGAAACCAGGCCGTGTTGAAATTAATCTGTCTTGGAGACCAACCCCCCACACAGGTCAGGAGCTGTGGACGGCTCTCCCAACGGGGGCCGAGCGCTGGCTGGGTGCCAGGAACCTTGTCCCAGGCAAGTTGGTGTGCGATAACGGGAAAAATATGCTGGCCGCCCTTAAGATCGGAGGCTGGAGCACATCCCTTGCCTGGCACATGTCATGAACTTGTCATACAGAAATTTCTAAAGAGCTACCGGGTCTGGACTCCCTTCTGAGGAAGGCTCGAAGTCTAAGTTTTGCACTTCCCCGGTTCGCACCCTGCTTCGTCCGCCTGGCTGCGTTGCAGCGTCAGCTCAGCCTCCCGTCAAAACCCTTCTCATTGTTGACGTGGCAACACGCTGGAATTCCACCCTCCACATGCTCCAGCGATTGTGGCAGCAGCGCAATGCCATTACGCAGTATGAAGTGACACATGGTCTGACAAGCAGCGGTGCGGACCTCGGGGTGTTGAAACCCCCGAGAGTAGGCAGGTGAAAGAGCTCTGCACCATCCTTGCCAGTTTTGAAGAAGTCACCAAAATGGTCAGTGCGGACAATGCCCCTTGTCAGCATGAGCATTGTGGTGATCTTAGTTCTGGAACGATCGTTGGACACTCTGAAACAAAAAGGTTCCCCCCCCAGCGACGGAGGAGGAGACGGACACAGATGCGGACACGGAGCCTTTCTCTCCGTTTAAATCCACAAGGCCCGACAGTTTCACAATTTCATCGGTCTTCATTAGGCAGTGGTTCGGGGTCCAGAGCAGTTTTCAAGGTGGCGCATCAGCTCTCAGGGTGCATCATCTCAGGCAAGTCAGGGCTGTGTTGAAGCTGTGCCGGAGGAAGCGGAGGAGGAGGAGGAGGTATTCCTGGACACCGAAGTTACCGAGTGCTTGGATGCTCCATTTCCTCCAACATGATCCTCGCATTAAGGCCATCAAAATTAACAACAGATAAGGGGTGTCCACCCTCCTGGATCCCGGTACAAAACAAAACTCAGCACTTTCCTTCCACCCCCCCCAAATAGAGAGTAAAATACAGGAAATAGAGACCTTGCTGATGATCAACTGGAGACATCTGTTGCGTCTGCTTCCGTTCCCAAATGTCACGGTGGAACAACATCAGCGACGTGACAGCAGTAGAGTGCCAAGTAGCCACAGCCCGGGAGCAGCAGCAGCAGGCAAAGGGGGGAGAAGCCTAATGGGGGACCTCTGGCAAATTTATTTACCACGTCACTTTCGCATGCAATGAAGGGCACACATCCAACACACGAGACCAGCTTAAGATCATGGTGCACGACTATTTGCATCTCAACACCGATGTTTTTGTATGTGTTTCCGGACCCATTAGACGTCTGGGTAGCCAAATGAGACGACTGGCCCGAGCTCGCTCGCCACGCCATAGAGGTGTTGTCCTGCCCAGCAGGCCAGCGTCAATCTGAGCGGACCTTCAGCACGCTGGAGGAGTCATTACAGACAAAAAGCATTTCCGGCTTTCCACAGATGATGTGGATCGTTGACTTTTTCAAGATGAATCAGGCATGGATCTCTGATGAATGTTGTGGCCCCAATTGCCGAGGTCACCGATTAGTTGCCGTTTTACTTCCCATTCCTCTTCAAACAGAAATGGTCCTCTTGAAAACTTTTTTTTTAAAATGATCATTTTCTTACTGCAATTTTTATTCTCTTTTCCCAACATTTCATTGTGCTGGTTTTGCTGTGAGGAGACTGTAAAAGACAGCAAGGTTTCATGACAACACCGTATTCCATTTACTCACTTTATCTTTGGAAGTTTTCGCATTGTCAATGGTTTTGAGGTCATGTTTGCTGTGAGATACAGCTATAATTATGGTCCTTTGGAACAAAAATGTGGCTTTTAAGTGGCATTTCTCCCTCACAAGTTTTTAATAGTGGCTGAGAAGTCATATTTATAATTGTTTGGGGTCATGTTACTGTGAGATACAGCAATTAATCCCTGGTCCTTTGGAACAGAAATGTGGCTTATATGTGGCTTTTCTCCATCACTATTTTTTATAGTGGCTGAGAAGTCATATTTATAATTTTTTTGGGGTCATGTTGCTGTGAGATACAGCAAGAATCATGGTCCTTTGGAACAGAAATTTGGCTTTTAATTGGCATTTCTCCCACACAATATTTCACACTGGCTGAGAAGTCATTTTATAATTTTTTGGGTCATGCTGCTTTGAAATGCAGCAATACTACAGGTCCTATTCAAAAAAATGTTGTTTCTAACAGACATTTGTTCTTAAAAATTGTCCAACGTGGCTCACGGGTAATGCTTTGAATTTTTGGGGAATTTTGCTGTGACATGCAGCTATACTACAGGTCCTATTCTAAAAAATGTTGTTTTAACAGACATTTGTTCTTCACAATTGTCCAAAGTGGGCTCAAGCGTCATGCTTTGAATTTTTGGGGGGCATTTTGCTGTGACATGCAGCTATACTACTGGTCCTATTATAAATAAATGTTGTTTTCTAACAGACATTTGTTTTCACAATTGTCCAAAGTGGCTCAAGGGTCATTTCTTTGAATTTTTGGGGGGATTTTGCTGTAACATACAGCTATACTACAGGTCCCATTATAATAAAATGTTGTTTCTAAAAGAACATTTGTTCTTCACAATTGTCCAAAGTGGGGTCAAGGGTCATGCTTTGAATTTTTGGGGGGCATTTTGCTGTGACATGCAGCTAGACTACAGGTCCTATGGTAAAAAAATTTGTTTCTAACAGACATTTGTTCTTCACAATTGTCAAGAGTGGCTCAAGGGTGAAGATGCTGTCAGAAACAGGGATAAGTAGTGCACTGTTAATGGACCCCATATGCAAAATGACTTGTTTTTGCAAGATTTTTTAAATAGCTATTAGAGATGGGCGAATTGATTCAACGAAGTGGAATTCGTTTAGAATTTCAGGGGAAAATTCGGTTCGGGCCGAAGTCGAAATTTGGGGTACTTCGGGTGAACGAATGTGC
>JAODAL010057229.1:0-12500 GCA_025379985.1 Phyllomedusa bahiana
CCCAGCTGCAGTGTGAGGGCCCCTGGCACATGTTACCCGGGTCAAAATCGGACCTTTTCCTGCAGTGGGAGGGGCCCCGGGCACATGTTACCCTGGGTCAGATCGCAGCCTTCAGCTGGAGTGTGACGGGCCTGGCATGTGTTAACCTGTGTCAGAATGGGACCCTTTTCAGTTTGAAAGTTTAAAGGGGCCCCGGGGCAGGGTTTTTTCCCCCTGGGTCAGATGGAGCCTTCACTGCATGTACGGGCCCCGGCTTTGTGTTACCCTGGGTCCAATCGGACCTTCCCAGCTGCAGTGTCCCGGGCCGGCTTTGGTTCCCCTGGGTCAATGGGAGCCTCAGCTGGAGTGTGAGGGGCCCGGGCCATGTGTTCCCCTTTGGGTCAGATCGGAGCCCAGCTGGAGTGGGGGAGGGGCCTTTGGCATGTTTTACCCGGGGTTCAATCGGAGCCTTCCTGCAGTTTTAAAGGGGGCCGGGCCCAGGGTTTTAAACCCGGGCAGATGGGAGCCTTCAGCTGGAGGCGAGGGGCCCTGGAAATTTTTACACGGGTCAATGGGACCTTTAGCTGCATTGTGCCGGGCCGGGGCATGTTTTAACCCTGGGTCGATTTTAAACCTTCACTGGAGTGTGACGGGCCTGGAAA
This sequence comes from Phyllomedusa bahiana, assembly GCA_025379985.1. Taxonomy (NCBI): domain Eukaryota; kingdom Metazoa; phylum Chordata; class Amphibia; order Anura; family Hylidae; genus Phyllomedusa; species Phyllomedusa bahiana. Next base: position 642 of record JAODAL010057229.1, read on the forward strand.
GTTTTTTACCCTGGGTCATATCAGAGCCTTCAGCTCCGGGGGTGGGGGCCCTGGCACATGTTACCCTGGGGTCAGGGGGGACCCCCAGCGGATTTGTGACGACCGGGAAACATTTCCCCCGGGGGTCAAATCAAAACCCTTTCCCCCAGCTGAGTGGAGGGGCCCCCGGGAAAGTTTAAACCCCCGGGCCAGATCGGACCCCCCCCTTCAGCTGGGGGGCCCGGGGCCTTTGGGCATTATTCCCCCGGGTCAGATCGGAGCCTTCACGGGGGGCCCGGGGCCTGGAAAATGGGGTTTCCCCCTGGGTCAGTTTCTGAGCCTTTCAGCTGGAGTGTGAGGGGGCCTGGAAACATATTACCCGGGCCCCCGGGGAATGGGACCCTTTTCAGCTGAAAGTGGCCGGGCCCCGAAATGTGCCCAAGAGTTTCGGTCAAAAGCCGGAAATTCCTACCCAGAAAACCCCCCCCCCCTGCACTAAGACCCAGCAGCCCCTCCGCCTCCTCCCCGGATCTCGCATTCTCAATCCTCCGTGAAAATTTGGAATATTTTTAGGATTTACAAAAAATAGACCCTTCCTGCCCCGCTCTGCAGCGAACTGACAAGACCCCGGCGCTTCAGGCAATAAAAACCCCCCTCCACCCGCTGCAGCTAATTTTGGGATCAGGCACAACAGACGGCGTTTATAGAAAGAAACCAGACATTGCCCGGGTGACGCTTTCCATCTGTGGTGGGGGTTTGGGGGTTTACACTCGGGCGCCCTTTTGTGTTCAAATTTTTTGGTGTTTTTTTTCAGAATTTTTTCCCCCTTTTCTTCCAAAAGGGGAAAACCTCATCCCCAAAAAAAGAAAAACCCGCCTTTTTCCCATGTGGGACATTGTGACCTGTGTGTGGCTTTTCCCAGAATTCAGTGGGGTGGCTATAGGAGATAACAGTGTCTACTGGGCTCTAGAGCCTGAAGGGGCCCCTCTACCACATAAAACACTATGAGTAATATAAATGGCACATACAGGATTGGACTGGCCCCCAAAAGAAAACAGGGGGCATCCCCGGTAGGGTCCGGGATAAAAGGGGAAAAGCAGAGGAATAGAGGCAAAAAGCAAGGGGCATATGCAATAACTGAGAATGGGCCCCAAGAATTATCAACATTGGTGGCCCCAAGAAACAACTCCACTGGTGGCTCCAAAAATTATCAACATTGGTGGCCCCAAGAAACAACTCTACTGGTGGAATCAACTCTACTTGTGGGCCTCAAAAATCAACTCCACTGGTGGCTCCAAGCATTAATTCCACTGATGGGCCCCAAGAATCAACTCCACTGGTGGGCCCCAAGAATAAGCTCCACTGGTGGGCGCAAGAATCAGCTCCAATGGTGGGCCCCCAAAAACAACTCCAATGGGGGCCCCAAAAACAACTCCACTGTGGCCCAAAATCACTCCACTGGTGGGGGCCCCCAAAAACAACCCCCACTGTGGGCCCAAATCAACTCCACGGGGGCCCAAATCACTCCACGGGGGGCCCAAGAATCACTGGTGGGCCCCAAGATCACTCCATGGGGGGCCCCAAAAAACACTCCCCTGGTGGGGTCCAGAAACACTCCACGTTGGGGCCCAAAAATCCTCCAAGTTGCCCCCAGAAACACTCCATGTTTGGGTCCCAGAATCAACTCCACTGTTGGCTCCGAGAACAACTCCCTGTGGCCCAGAAACAACTCCATGTTTGTTTTGGGGGCCCAAAAATCCTCCACTGGTGGCTCCAAAAATCCCTCCACGGGGGGCCCCAAAATCACCCCCACGGGGCCCAAAATCAATCCACTGGGGGGCCCAAAAAATCAACCCACTGGTGGGCCCCAAGAATCCACTCCAATGTGGGGTCCCAAAACAACTTCACTGGTGGGTCGAGAACAAATCCACTGGTGCCGTTTGGGGCCCAAGAACACCCCCACTGGTGGCTCCAAGAACAACTCCACGGTGGGCCCCCAAAAAAAACTCCGGGGGCCCCCAAAAAACTCCCCGGTCCCAAAAAATTTTTCTGGGGTTTGGGCCCCCAAAAAAACTCCACTGGTGGGGCCAATAAAAAACTCCACTGGTGGGCCCAATAAAAAACTCCACTGGTGGGCCAAAAAATCCCCGGGGACCAAAAAAACTCCCCCGGGGGGAAAAACTCCACTGGTGGCCCAAAACTCCCCCGGTGGGGAAAAATAAAAAACCCACGGTGGGCCAAAAAAAACTCCCCTGGTTTTGGGGCCAAAAAAACTCCACTGGTGGGCCCAATAAAAAACTCCACTGGTGGGCCCAATAAAAAACTCCACTGGAGGGACCAATAAAAAAATACACTGGGGGGCCCAAAAAAAAACGCCAATGGTGGGACCAATAAAAAACTCCACTGGTGGGAGCAATAAAAAACTCCACTGGTGGGACTCCAGGTGTCAAATCTACTACCAGGCATACCAGTCTGACACTGGGCACATGATAGGTGAGGGCCATTTTAAAGGTTTTTCATTGGGCCCAGGAGATTTGGTACATTTTGTTGGACCATAAACCGTGATTACCTTTCATCGACATAAGGTTTTATAGACTGGAGAGTTTCTCAGCTGTACTCTGTGTCCCTGTGTGAACTGCAGCAATAGATTGCAAGCTCCGTGGGTGACAAACGGACACATGTGAACTATGCACACAGTAGAAATTAGAGCTGGAGGCTTTGTGCTATCGAGCACTGCTACATGTGGTCTCATACATGGCGGTATTATTTATATTTTTACTATTGCTGTTCATGACGCCGCACTCCACGTCCCTGTGTAGGCAGCACAGACTGCAAGTTAAGGTGAACAGGGTCGTGACACTTTAAACAGTAGATTCCCTGAAATGTATCCAATCTGCCCTTTATTAGGGGAGAAGGCAAAAAAAAAACAACATGGCTGCCCGGCCAGTCTGCGGTCTCACTGCACCGGGCACATTGGTCAGCAGCAGATCCTATACACTTTTATCTACATGAGCCGCTCACGTGATGTCTTTACCATATGCACGTCTGTGGCTGTAACCAGGCTCAGCACAAGGGATGGGCAGGGGGGGGTTTAACTATACCCGACACGGGCTGGGGGCCCAGACATGGGGGGCCATAGGCACAAAAAATCAAAACGTTTTGTAGAGTATAACAAATGGACAGCTCCTGCTGTGATTCTATGTGGATTCTCTGATATATGGCGGTATTATTTATAATAATTTACTATTGCTACTTTTGCTGCAGTTTCTGTTTCCTGGCATTAGGTGATGGGGGCCCTATAGGTTCTAATTACACTTTATTCTATTCTATCTATTTTTTATAACCCATACCTTTTCATATCATTATTTTCTTCTATCTATCTATCTCAATCTTTTACTTTATTCTTTTACTTTTATCTATTAATCATTATTATCTAATTACTTTCTATCTATCTATCTCTTTTATCTATTATTTTTATCTATTTCTATCTATCTATTTTCCCCCAATAATCTACTTTCTTAAAACTTTAAACTATCTATCTATCTTTTTTTCTATCTATTTCCCTTTTTCCCATTTTCTTTTTTCTATCCCATTTAAACTATCTAACTACCCATATCCTTCCCAATTTTCTATTTTCCCCCCATCTTTTTCCCATTTTCAATTTTTATCTATGTATCTTTTTTACTATCTATCTATCTATCCCATAGCTCCTATCTTTTCTATCTATCTATATCTTCTAATTTATTATCTATTTAACTATTATTATTATCCCTATCTTCTATCCAAAAAATCTTCTTTTTCTATCTATCTATCTATCCCCTATCTTTTCTTTATATCTTTCTATCTACTATCTATCTATTCATATCATCTATCTATCCCCTTTTCTATTTCTATCTATCATCTTTTCTAATCTATCTATCCCCAGCTCTCTATCTCATATCTATCTATCTATCTAAACTATCTATCTATCTATCTATTATTATCTATCTATATTTTCATATCTACCTTATCTTCTATCTATCTTTTCCACTATCTATCTAAACTATCTACTTCTATCCATACTTCTATTTTCAATATCTATTATCTATCCCATATCTTTTCTATCTCTATTATTTTTCTATCTATCTACTATCTATTATTTCTATCTCATAAACTTTCTATTCCTATCCTCTTTTCTATCTATCTATCATCTACTATCTACTATCTATCTATCTATCTATCCCTTCTCTTCCTATCCATATCTATCTATCTATCCCATTTTTCTCTATCTTTCTATCTATCTATCTATCTATTAAACCATACTCCTCTATCTATAAATCTATCTATTTTCTATTATCTTTTCCATATCTATCTATCTATCTATCTATCTGTCTATTATCATTTTATCTTCTATCTTCTCATATCTTCTATCTCCTATCTATCTTTTTCTATCTATCTATCTTTTTATTATTTAATCTATCTCATAAAACTATTATCTATTATTATCTTTTATCTTTCTTTCATTTTTTATCTACCGTTTGTAGATAGAAAGACAGACAGATAGACACACACTCCAGCTGTACTGTAGGCAACCACCCAGAGTGTAACTTGAACTTATATGGCCCCATAGGAAAACGAGATGGGTCCCTACTACTTAATACCAGGAAACAGAACAAGTAGCAATAGTAAATTATTGCAAATAATACCGCCATATATCACAGAACCCACATATATACACCAAGAGGGGCTCAACTGCAGAAACACATATGCACATTACATATACATACATAGGGTGAGATGCATGAACGGGGCTGTGTCATTTTTGTGGCTTTGAGCCAAACTGTTGTAGCCCTGATCTATAGATGTATGAACAGTCGTACCCCTAAAGTTGGCGCGATCTGCACCAGAAGCGACACTTTTGAATGCACCACAGATGTGGGTGGGGGGTGACTCCAGATTTGTGCAATGCGCCAAAATGTGCCAAAGTTTGATGCAAAACTCTTACAAATCCGTACCAGTTTCAAAGTGGCTGGGACTACTTTTGACGTAGAATGGGACACATGTATGAAGAGCTGGGGGACCCTTTTATACAGGATGTTGGATTATACACTATGAAAATAGCGGTAGAACTGACGAGTCAGCACCAGGTTCATACATGTCGCCCATAATATGCAGTTTTTGGATGTTCAGAGGTAACGGGTGCTCTCTGAAATCCCCACCTTCACCCCTGGCACTGAACTGGTTAATGCAAGGAGCTCTTACAGGAAGACAACCTCATTGGAACTCTGCAGCCAGTGACACATGACTCGAGTTCATGAGTCCTAGATTGCAAGCTCTATGGGTCACACCAGCCCGCTCTGATGCATGTGCCCCGAGGACACGCAGGCTACACAGATACTTAGAGTGGTAACTGGATCTGTGGCAGAGAAGAGGTTAACACGTGTGTGAGCTCATGTGTCCGGCCATACTCACAGCTAGGAGCGGTGATCCCCTCATCAGGGCTGGACATGGTCATGGCTCCCTCCTGGGCTGTGCTGGCTGCAGGGAGGCTTCAGGGCTCCTGCCTCACACTCAGTTTCCTGACCTCTGTAGAGAAAAACATGTGTCAGTGGGTTGTGGATCCTGCAGGAGGGGAGGGCGCACAAGTTTACAGATAACAGGAACTGTTTTTAGGCTGCTGCTATCAGGGCTGCACTGCTGCAGAAAGTGATGCACAAAAAGCAACTGCAGGGGGGGGTCCCCGGAGAAAGGCGGGAGGGGGGGAAAAAAAAAGGGAAAAAAAAAAGAATCAGAAAATAGAGGGAAAAAGAAATAAATGAAATAAAAAGGGAAATGAACATGAAACAGAAATACAGGGGAAATAAACATGAAACATAAATACGGGGGAAATAGAACATAAACATAAGATCAGGGAAAAAAGAACATGAAACATAAAGATACAGGGGAAATAGAACATGAAACATAAAGATACAGGGGAAATAGAACATGAAACATAAAGATACAGGGGAAATAGAACATGAAAAAAAATGAACATAAGGGGAAATAGAACAGGGGGGAAAAAAAACAAAAAAGTACAGGGAAATAGAACATAAAAATGGGAAGATTGGGGAATAAAAAAAAATGAAACATGAAGATACGGGGGAAATAAACATGAAAACATAAATACAGGGGAAATAGAAATAAACATAAGTTTAAGGGGAAATAGAAATAAAAAAATTAAAAAAGAAAAAAACCCGGGGGAAATAGAACATAAAACATAAGATACGGGGAAAATAGACATGAAACATAACATACAGGGGAAATAAACATGAAACAAAAGATACAGGGAAATAGAACATGAAACATAAAGAAAAAACAGGGGAAAAAAAATAAACATGAAAAAAAAAAAATAAAAAAAAAAAAAAATACGGGGGAATAAAACATGAAACAAAAAAAATTAAAACAGGGGAAATAGAACATGAAACTTTAAAAGAAAAAAAACAGGGGGAAAAAAAGAAACCATAAAACAAAAAGTTCCCGGGGAAATAAAAAACATGAAAACCAAAAAAAATTAAAAAAAAAATACAGGGGGAAATAGAACATGAAACAAAAGGGGGAAAAAAAAAAACGAAAACAAAAATTCTGGGAGGGTTGATCCCGGGACCACGGGGCGGGGCGTAACCCACACCAGGGAGTGGAATCTAAGGGGGACCCGGTTTTTCACCAGAGCCCGCCGAAAAGGGGGAGGGTCTTCTGCGGCGGGTGTCCACCGGGTCCCTCCACTGGGGGGGCCCCTGCGGTGGGGGCCAAGGTGCGAGGTACGGGAACGGGCAGGTCGTAGTCGGGGACAGACGAAGGTCAGGAAGGCGCTCGGTTCGGGGACGTAAAAAGGCGTGGTGGGGCGGGCGGCAAGGTTCGTAACTAGACGACAGAGGTCTACACAGGAAGGCAATACGGAAGCTCGGAACATTTTCCCACCAGGGTATAACCCCAAAGGATCCGGCAGGCCGGCGGGAAAATGACCGACTAAATAGGAGATGCCCGGCAATGACCAAATTACCGGCGCACCCCCCCCCCCTTTAAATTCAAATTGCCCGGCGCCCCCGCCCCAGGGGCGGGCTACGCGCCGGCCCCAAAGAAACCCCTGAGCGGAGCGTGGCCGGGTAAGTGCATCCCCGGGGGACGGGGAGGCGAGCGACCCCGAACCCCGATGGGGGACGGGGGCTCCGCCGGTGCAGGGCCAGGGCGCCTCGCCCCGGGACAGGGTCGCGGGGGCTCCGTGACAGTACCCCCCCCCCCTTGGCCCCCCCCTCTTACTGCTGGAGAAATCTCTGGTTAGATGCGGTTCGGTGTTCCCCCCGGGCTCCCAGGACCTCTCTTCGGGGCCCCGAACCCCCTCCATCCCCCAAAAGTACGCTTTCCCCTATTTTCCATGCCCAGAATCTCCTTGACCTCGAAGACTTTGGGGCGGTCACCCCACAGCGGGGGAGGAGCGGCTTTTAAAAAAAAGGGGTTAAGGACCAGATTTTTCAATAAGGAGACATGAAACGCTTTGGGGAATTCTATCAGGGGAGGGAGCCGGAGTTTGTATGCTACCGGATTGTGCGGCTGATGACCTCAAAGGGTCCCAAAAGGGTCCCAGTTTGTGAGAGGGATTTTTAAGCGGACTTTCTAAAGAGCCACCCCTTTTAAAAACCTTTTTTGGTAGAACCCAAACCCGCGGAGCAGCGACTGGGGGGTCGGGGCCCAGATGGCCTTTAAGTCTTGAACCAGTGCGTCCGCCCCGAAACCTCGGAGGAGGTTTCCCAGAGGGGGGGGGGGGCCGGGGAGCAACCAACATGAGTAGAAGGGGGGGGGCCCCTGCGGACTCGGACTCAAGGGTTTATGGGGAAACCCCCCCCCCGGCAGTAATTGGCCCCAATCATCTGGCGTGCCGGACGAAATGAAAAAAGGGTAGCAACCCGGGATTTGGGTTTGACCCTCTCCACCTGGCCGTTGTCTGTGGATGGTAGCCGGAGAGAAGTCTCGTCCGAGACAATTTTTACGAGGAGTCCATGGGCCGGAACAAGGGATGAAGAAAAATCAGCTAGCCGGGAGGGGATGGCACCCCTGGCAACGGGACGAATGGCCATTTTGGAAAAGCTCATAATCACCCAAATAATGGTGTTTGCCAGACAGGGGAGGGGGGTTTATAAAGCCATCGAAATTTTTGGTCCAGGGTTGAGTGGAAAGGAAGGGGCGAAGTGGGCCTCCGGTTTGGGAAAAGGGCGTCTTTTTCCCGGGGCACGGAATCGCAAGACCAACAAAGTCCTTGATATCCTTCTCCACTCTGGCCACCAATAAAACCGGGAATCGGGTGGAAGGTTTTTTGGGCGCCGGGATGGCCGCCACCAATGAGAAATGCCCCCCATTTCAAGATACGTCTGCGGAGAGCGGGACGCACTAACCCTTCCAGGAGGGCCCTTCCGGTTCCACTGGAGCACCGAGATGAGACTTCTGGGGGGATATGTTTTTGGGAAGGTCCTTCCCCCACCACGTGGGAAGCGGGAGAGGGCATCGCTCTACATTCTTCTGGGCTGGCCTAAATGGATCTGAAAGTCAAACCCGGGAAAAGAAACGACCCCCGGGCCTGCGGGGGTTAAGCGCTACAGTCTGCAGATATTGGGGGGTTTGGGGCCCGGTAGATACGGGGGGGAAAAAACGGGCCCCCCACAGATAACGCCACTCCTCCAGGGCCAATTTGATGGCCTTTACCCCGTGGGCAATCGTGTAATTCCTCTGGCTGAAGAGAAGTCTTGGAAAAACCCGAAAGACACCTCTTCCCCCGTAGGCCCTTTTTGTGTAAGGCGCTCCACCCCCCACAACGAAGACCCCACTTCCAAGTGAAGGGTTTCGCGGGTCGGGACGTGCAAGGATGAACCGTAGCGAAGGCGGATTTGAGCTTCACAAACGCCCCCCCGGGCCTCGAAGGCCAACTGCGGAGGGGCTTGTTCTTGGTGGAGAAGGGGCCCGGAAAAAGGGGGGGGAATTTTTTTGGCGAAGTAATTGCAAAGCCCAAGAATCGCGGGATAGCCCCAGCCCGACGGGGCGTGCCATTGCAATAGGGCAGACATTTAGCAGGGTCCACCCGGGGCCCTTTGGCAGAGATACATACCCAAAACGGGGGGCTAGGTCGAGGAAGAGGCATTTCCTAACTTGGCATAAGGTTTTTCTCCCGGAGATTTTATACTTAAACGGGGCCATGGGGAAAAACCCTTTATTTCCCACCTTAAAATTTTTCCCCCTTCCCCCCTTAAACCAACCCCCTACTCACCCCCCCCTTTTAACCGTCTTACTTTCCCTTCTAAAAAACCCCCTCTCAAACCCCTTTTCTTCCCCCCAAAAAAAAAAAACAAAAAAAAAAAAAAACCCCCACAAAAAAACCCCCCCAAAAAAAAAAAAAAGAAATCCCAAAAAAAAAAAAAAAACCCAATAATCGATCGGGGGAATCTTATGGACGATGCGGCAGAAGACCCCGGCTTTCTCTCGGGAACACATCGGGGATACTCCAGTATTCGGGCGGCACCCGGGCAGCGGTCCCGAAGGGGTTTAAATGAGGCAGGGGAACACCGGGCGAGGTGCCACCCAAAAAACCCCCCGACATTTGGGACCCCGACGAATCACCCCCCATAACCATCCCAGGATAGGGGGATGGAGCCTAGCCCCTGGGGTCCAGGAGGATCGCGACGAGGAGCGAGGCAACAATAGAAGGCATCTCCCCTTATCAGTCCCCCACATGGAGGGACGTGGCTTTGTGACGAACTGGATGGTGTCGCTAAGCGCTCCCGCGACTGAGAGATGACAAACGGTTTTTTCCCGACTACCCCGAAGCCCATACCCCTCATAAGCTGGGGGGATGAAGTTCCGCTGAGCCCAGTCCAAAACGCCGGAACCCGGAAAGTGATACCAGCTCTGCACGACCTGCACAGGCATCAACGGCGTGGAGAGGAGGAGGGGTTCACCTAGGAAGCTCTCCCACAGATCCTAGGTGCGGGAGTTTTTTCCCCCCACCTTGGGGCGCTTGGGACAATCCTCCAAAATGCTCTGGGGGTGCCCAGTAAGCACAAGCCCAGTTTTTCGCGTGGGCCAATTTTTGCTCAAGAGGCGACCCATAAAACTGCATGGGGTCGTCGGTGGGTGTTGGAGGCTGTGGGGCCGGGGCCCCTGGGAAAACCGGTGCCAGGGGAGGAAACCCGGGGAGGTTGGGCTGAAGGCCTTTGCGAAGCTCCTCCTCCCCTTCAATGAAGCGTATACATGCGGGCCCAACCGGGTCAAGTCGCTAAGGGAGGACGGGGGTTCTAGCGGCCCAAGACGTCCCTTTAACTCGATTGGAATCCCTTCTTGAACGTAGCCATAGTGCGGCCTCGTTCCATGCAGTTCAAGGGCCCGCGTACGGAAATTGCACCCTAGTCTCCTACAGACAGGGCCCCCTGGGGGAGTTTAGGGGGCCCTTAGCGGAGGAGGCACGGGCGGGTTTCCCGAAGACGTTCGGAATCACTGAGGAATGACTGAGATCCCCGTCCCGGATATCTCGTCCCATAGGGGTGTAGCCATCCAGGGGCCCTTCCCGGGGGAGGGGGCTGACCACGAACCACCCTTTCCCCTTCGGAAAAAGGAACGGTCGGTCATCAGCTCCAGTGCATAGAGCATTGGGGAAAACCCCCCGCATAGTTTCGGGGGACCGCTGAATTGGTGGGGGTGACAGCCAAACTTGGTCCCCTGGGATCACCGAACCCCTGAGGCAGGACAACTGGGGATGGCGGTGGGTGCTGCGGAAAAGGGAGAGCGCGCACCAAGGAGGAGAGTTGCTGAGCTGCTGCGCTTGTGCGCAATCTGTTTTGATTGCTTGACCCGACGTTTGGGGTGCTGGCAAACTTGGCAACGGACCCCTTTGGGGGGATCCATGGCCATCCTACTGTAACATTCTGGAGGGACCCTGGACCACCGCAGGGATGGGGGGTAAGCCCCACCGGGGTGGAATCTAAAATGGGGCCCGGGTTTTTTCCAGAACCCCCCCGCAAAGCGGGATGGTCTTGCTGCGGCGGGTTTTCCACCAGGTTCCCACGGGGGGGCTTGCCTGCGGGGGGCCCAAAGGGGGCGAGTTACAGGAAGGAGCAGGCTCGTAGTGAGGACAGACAGAAGTCAGACAGGGCGGGGTTGGGGAGAACAAGCAGGTGGTCGGGCAGGCGGCAAGGTTCAAGACGGTGAGTAGAGAGGGTCGGTACACAGGAAGGCAATATGGAACTAGGAACACTTTCCCCTGGGGATGAACACAAAGATCCGGCGGGGGGGGCAGGGAAGTGACCGGGCTAAAAAAGGAGCAGTGCCCGGCAAAGAACCAATTACCGGGGGCCCCTGCCCCTTTTAAAATTCAAAAAGCCGCGCGGGGGACCCGGAAGCAGCCCAGCGGGGCTGGCCGGGAAGTGCAGCCGGGGGGAGGGGGGGCGACGGACCCCGAAATCGACGTGGGGACGGGGCTCCGCTCGGTGGGGGGGCACGGCCCCTGGCCCGGGGAAATGGTCGCAGGGGCGTCCGGCAGATAAGGGGAAATAGAAAGAAAAATAAAATACAGGGGGGAAAAGAACATAAAAATGAAGATAAGGGGAAAAAAACATGAAAACATGAAATAAGGGAAATAGAACATAAACAAAAAGATCAGGGGAAATAGAACATGAAACATAAAAATAAGGGGGAAAAAGAAATGAAAAAAAAGATAAAGGGAAATAGAACAGAAAAATAAGATACAGGAAATAGAACGAAACTGAAGATACAGGGGGGAAATAAACAAAAACATAAGATACAGGGGAAATAGAACATAAACATAAGTACAGGGAAATAGAACATGAAACATAAGTCGGGGGAAAAAAACAGAAACATAAGATA
>JAODAL010057229.1:17500-22806 GCA_025379985.1 Phyllomedusa bahiana
CAAATACTAACAAAATTATAAACAGTGGAGAAAAGCCGTCCCCCGGCGGCCGTGTGCACGGCCCCAAAACAGTGCAAATACCGGTCAGGATTTGCGACCGGTATTTGCACTGTGCCGTGTGAACGGCCCCTAACAATGCAGTTACATGACAAGAATCAGCAGAACTAAGCAGATGCTAAATAGTCACAAATCAGATCGATGTATGAGATAACCAAGCTGTAGTGGATGGCGAGATATGGAGCCTGACAGTTACAAGTTCAAAACAGTGTTACCCTTTTGCTCGTCAGTGTATAAGAGAAAGCCTGACACGTACTGAGGAGTTCTGTTGTTAAGTTGATTATTTTTATTATTCTTTTTTATTTTAGAGCCATTAATCCCTGGGGGCTGTACATTCAAGGGGGAGGGTAACATACATAACATACGCCAAATGAGCAAAATGGTGATGATGAATGACTAAGGGTAAGTTCACACGGCTTAAATTGCCACGTATTTCGGCTTGCATTTTGCAGCGTATTGCGCATTATACACGGCGAAATGCGAGCTACAATTACGGTAATCCATAGCTCTCATAGAGCGTACAATATGATCGTATTGTACGCGCGGGGGGAGAATCGACATGTCAATTAGTGGCGAATACGCGCCACGAGTAATGCATGTCTATGGGGCCGGCCCCCCCCGTGCTTTGGAATTGCGCGCTGAATAGCGCGTGGTTCCAAAACACCTGGTGTATTGCGGCGCCTACTATATGCACCACAATAAGCCGTGTGAACATAACCTAACAGCGGGAGCGAAGACCCTGCCCGTGAAGGCTGACAATCTACAGGAAAGGGGGAAGGAGGCAGAAGGTGAGGGGCAGACATGTTTATAGGGGTGTAGGGGCAGTGGGGTTATTGTAGGTTATAGGCTCCTGAAGAGATGGGTTTTCAGGTTGCTTTTGAAGCTAATGAATGTTGGGGAGAGTCTGATGTGTTGGGGCAGTGAGTTCCAGAGTATGGGGGAAGCACGGGAGAAGCCTTGGAGACGGTTGTGTGAGGAGCTGATAAGGGGAGAGCAGAGGAGAAGGTCCTGTGAGGAGCGGAGATTGTGTGAGGGGAGGTATCTGGAGATTAAGGCAGAGATGTATGGAGGGAAGAGGTCATGGAGAGTTCCCTCAGAGCTGTTAGAGAGGGTAGTTGCCAGTTAAGCAGTTCTGTTAGAAAAAGGGGATCCCCTACCTACTTGCCGGCAGTGGTGCAGTGGAGGTCGGAGTAGCTACAACAGCTCCTAGACTCACAGAAACGGAAGAATGCAAGAATGAGTAGAGCATGGAGAGACACAGACAGAACGGGAAACTGTCTTGAGCAAAGTAAGACACGGACATAATGGGGAAGTGTCCTGAGAAAAGTAAGATGTGGACAGAATGGAAATGTCTCCTGAGCAAAGTAAGACGCGGACAGAATGGGGAAGTGTCCTGAGCAAGGTAAGACGCGGACAGAATGGGGAAGTGTCCTGAGCAAAGTAAGACGTGGACAGAATGGCGATGTGTACTGAGCAAAGTAAGACTTGGACAGAATGGGGAAGTGTCCTGAGAAAAGTAAGAGGTGGACAGAATCGGGAAGTGTCCTGAGCAAAGTAAGACGCGAACAGAATGGGGAGGTGTCCTGAGCAAAATAAGACGTGGACAGAATGGGGAAGTGTCCTGAGCAAAGTAAGATGTGGACAGAATGGGGAAGTGTCCTGAGCAAAGTAAGTAAAGGATAGAATGGGGAAGTGTTCTGAGCACAGTAAGTAAAGGATAGAATGGGGAAGTGTCCTGAGCATGGAGAGAAAAAGAAAAGAAATGTCTTGAAAAAAAGAGAGAACAGTATTCCTGCCTAGATTATCTCAGGCCATCGTACCAATGAGATACCTAGGGGCCCATGGGCAAGATTGCTAGACCTGGGGCTGAAGAGTCCAGAGGGTGAAAGGTTACTGGATACAAGAGGGAGTTGAGTGGATAGGGCTCCTTCCCAGGGTGCATTGTGCAGGGAGTTGCAGGATGAAGAGACATCCTGTGTACTGTTTTGTAGTACCAGAAATAGTGTGCAGTGTCAAGAAGTGCAACGTCCTGCAACTATTGAGCCGTGAGCCTGCGAGATCCCTGAAGTTAAGAGTCTCTGTGTCTAATACCAAGCGCCGGTGCACAACATCACCCAGGAGACCCACACGGGTGATTCTGCCATCCCCATCACCCACTATACCACACAGGGTGGCTGGACCGGTCTCAGTAGTCTTGTATCTATATATGAGATAGATAAAAAAAATAGATAATTAGATAGATATGAGATAGATAAATAGATAAATTCCTTTGTCTCCTCTTTTCTTCTAGATACATAGATAGATATATAGATAGATAGATAAATAGACAGTATGGAGTAGATAAAGAGATGATAAATAGATAAAGAAATGTAGACAGATTGATTGATATATAGATAGATTTGATAGATAGATAGATAGATAGATAGATAGATATGAGATAGATAAATAGATAGATATGAGAGAGATAGATAGATATGAGATTGATAGATATGAGATAGATAGATAGATAGATAGATAGATAGATAGATAGATAGATAGATATGAGATAGATTTGAGATAGATAGATATGAGATAGATAGATATGAGATAGATAAATATAGAGATAGATAGATAGATAGATAGATAGATAGATATGGGATAGATAGATAGATATGAGATAGATAGATAGATAGATAGATAGATAGATATGAGATAGATAGATATTAGATAGATAGATATTAGATAGATAGATAGATAGATAGATAGATAGATAGATAGATAGATAGATAGATAGATATGTGATAGATAGATAGATAGATAGATATGAGATAGATAGATATGAGATAGATAGATAGATAGATAGATAGATAGATAGATAGGAGATAGATATGAGATAGATAGATAGATAGATATGAGATAGATAGATATGAGATAGATAGATATGAGATAGATATGAGATAGATAGATAGATAGATAGATAGATATGAGATAGATAGGAGATAGATATGAGATAGATAGGAGAGAGATAGATAGATAGATAGATATGAGATAGATAGATATGTGATAGATAGATATGAGATAGATAGATATGGGATAGATATGAGATAGATAGATATGTGATAGATAGGAGATAGATATGAGATAGATAGATATGAGATAGATAGATATATAGATAGATAGATAGATAGATATGAGATAGATAGATATGTGATAGATAGGAAATAGATATGAGATAGATAGATATGTGGTAGATAGATAGATAGATAGATAGATAGATAGATAGATAGATAGATAGATCATACTTGCCAACGTTTGAAAGTGGAAAAATGGGAGATATCAAGGGGAGGCGCACAAAGCGCGCCGCGGCAAAAAAATTGCATAGCCACGCCCATCTTGTTGGTGCGCCACGCACCTTAGAAAAAGCCACACCCACTCCACCTAAATGCATAACAGCTCTGGAAGAAAGCCAGGTAGATGCCCCTCTAGCCAGGTAGTGCCCTTATAGCCAGGTAGATGCCCCTATAGCCAGGTGACGCCCCTTATAGTCAGGTAGTGCCCCTTATAGCCAGTTAGTGCCCCCTAATAGTCAGGTAGTGACCCCTTATAGCCAGGAAGTAGCCCCCTATAGCCAGGTAGCCCCTATAGACAGGTAGTAGCCCCTCTGGTAGCCAGGTAGTGCCCCCTTGTAGCCAGGCAGTGCCCCCTTGTAGTCAGGTAGTGCCCCCTTGTAGCCAGGCAGTGCCCCCTTGTAGCCAGGTAGTAGCCCCTCTGGTATCCAGGTAGTGCCCCCTTGTAGCCAGGCAGTACCCCCTTGTAGCCAGGCAGTGCCCCTTGTAGCCAGGTAGTGCCCCCAGTAGCCAGGTATTGTCGCCCGTAGCCAGGCATTGTCGCCAGTAGCCAGGTATTGCCCCAGTGCCAGGTTTCCCCCAGTAGCCAGGTTGGGCCCCCCAGTTTTAGCCAGGATTTTCCCCCAGTAGCAGGATTGCCCCCAGTAGCCAGGTGCCCCCATAGCCCGGGGGGTTTGTTTCCCCCCAGTTAGCCAGGCATTGCCCCACCAGATGCCCTTCAGGGGCCCCATTCGCCCACAGTAAGGCATTGTCCCCAGGAGCCAGGATTGCCCCCAGTAGCCAGGTGGTGCCCCTGGGTGTATCCAGTGCCCTTTGTCCCCAATAGCCGGCATTGCCCCAGTAGCAGGTATTGCCCCCCACCATTTAGCCATGTGTTGGGATTGCCCCAACCGTTTTCACCGTAGGATGGGTGGGGTTTTCCCCAGTAGCCAGGCTTTGTCCCCATAGCCAGGCATTGTCCACCAGGGAGCCAGGTATTGTCCCCCGTAATGCCCCATGCAAAATTTCCCCAATAGCCCAGGTAAAATTTCCCCCAGTAGCCAGGTGGTGCCCTTTTCCCTTGTAAGGCCCAGGTGGTGCCCCCCGTAGCCGGGATTGCCCCCCAGTTGCCCTTTAGGTATTGCCCCCAGGGGGTTTTTAGCCAGGCTTGGGCCCCAGTAGCCAGGTATTGCCACCAGTAGCCAGGTATTGCCCCCAGTAGCCAGGTGGTGCCCCCAGTAGCCAGGTATTGTCCCCAGTAG
Organism: Phyllomedusa bahiana; assembly: GCA_025379985.1. Lineage (NCBI taxonomy): Eukaryota > Metazoa > Chordata > Amphibia > Anura > Hylidae > Phyllomedusa > Phyllomedusa bahiana. The sequence continues at coordinate 22,125 of JAODAL010057229.1, forward strand.
CCAGGTGGTGCCCCTTGTAGGCCAAGTAGTGCCCCCAGTAGCCAGGCATTGCCCCCAGTAGCCAGGTATTGCCACCAGTAGCCATGCATTGTCCCCAGTAGCCAGGCATTGCCGCCAGTAGCCAGGTATTGCCCCCAGTGGCCAGGTATTGCCCCCAGTAAACAGGTGGTGCCCCTTATAGCCAGGTAGTACCCCCAGTAGCCAGGAATTGCCCCCAGTAGCCAGGTATTGCCCCCATAGCCAGTATTTGCCCCCAGTAGCCAGGCATTGTCCCCAGTAGCCAGGAATTGTCCCCAGTAGCCAGGCATTGCCGCCAGTAGCCAGGTATTGCCCCCGGTAGCCAAGTATTGCCCCCAGGAAACAGGTGGTGCCCCTCGTAGCCAGATAGTTCCCCCAGTAGCCAGGCATTGCCCCCAGTTGCCAGGTATTGCCCCCAGTAGCCAGGTATTGCCCCCTGTAGCCAGGTATTGCCCCCAGTAGCCAGGCATTGTCCCCAGTAGCCAGGCATTGCCGCCAGTAGCCAGGTATTGCCCCCAGTAGCCAGGTATTGCCCCCAGTAAAAAGGTGGTGCCCCTTATAGCCAGGTAGTACCCCGAGTAGCCAGGCATTGTCCCCAGTAGCTAATAAAAAAAATAATAAAAACTACCACCTCACAGCTCCCAGCAACCCCTCCAAGCTCCCC
>JAODAL010057230.1:0-22805 GCA_025379985.1 Phyllomedusa bahiana
CAGAAGAAATAATCGTTTTTGCTCTGTCACTTCCTGGTCAAGCGCTGAAATTACTAGAGCTCCTGCTTCTGAGTTAAAGTAAACAGCAGTAATTACTGGCTTTTGTCTGAAAGATCACATAATAAACAAGCTCTCACTGTCTGGAGTTCTGTGCTGCCGCGACATGTGTGATGACGTTACTCCCTGCTATCAGATAGAACAAACAGCGGGGGGAGGGGTACACAGGTCGGTCACTTGTGGAACCAGAGAGAGCACAGAAGGTGATTTTAAAATCACTTGTAGCTACTTAGCGAGACAACCCCTTTAAGGTCGGTTTTTCACGGTTTTTAAAATCTGAATCCACATGAATTATTAGCCTGAAACAAAAGTTTGAACAGTAATTACCCGGTATTGTTTCTGCAGTTCAATGCTCAGTATCTGCACAGCTTCTCCATATCTTCCTTCCTTTATCTGAGGAAAAAAAAGGCACAATAAAATATTTCCTGAGGTTATCTATATGAGACAAGATAAAGCCTGTGTTCAAGCTTATTCCCAAAGTACTGTACAGAAAGGAAGATTTGCCTTCAAAGGGTATCTGTTTGGTCTTTCACACTAAGGCTACTGTATGTCTACATTGCAATGAAATACGATTGTTCAGGCAGTCCATGACCTTTAATAGAAAAAATGACATGAAGTCTACACGGGTCGTTCTTTTTCAGATCGTTTTCTGACGCATTATACAACATGATGTAAAATACGCCGGCGCTTAAGTTCCTTCGCCATCTTCCCATATAATACAATTGTATGGGTGGCAGCAAAAAACAAGAACTGTCCGTGGTTTTGCACAATACATGACAAATCTACGGTCGTGCATCGGAAAAAAATAGTCGACTTTCGGACATTTTTTGTCTGATGCAGTGTAGGCCTAGCCTAACGTATCCCAGGGCAGGACACTACAGGGTAGTTACACTCAGTTCAGGAGTATATTGTATTCAATTAATTGATTCAATCATTTAGCCAAACACTGGCAAAAATGTTCATAGTGCCTTCACATAGAGCAGTTTTGGTGCAGTTTTTAACTGGCCCAATTAAACTCCTTATTACCACCTCTTCACTAAACTAAAATGTTTGTATATGAAAAAAAACAACAGTTGTGAATCCACAAGACTTCAAGAACAGTCATTTATTACTTTCCTGAAACACCTTTCTGAACAATTAACAAATGAAAGAAGCTTCTGGAATAAACATTTTTTTAAATTGGAGCGCAGGTAGGGTGCTTTCACACAGCGTAGTTTTGGTGCAGTTTTAAAATGTGCTCCAATTAAACGCCTTTATTACCAGCAAGCTTTTTTCACTTATCTAAACGTTTGTATAGTGAATAATCAATCAGTGTGTGGAATCCACAAGCTTCAAGAACAGTCATTGATTACTTACCTGAAACACCTTTCTGAACAATTTAAAACAACGAAAAAGCTTTTCTGGTAATAAAGGCAGTTTAATTGGAGCGCAGGTAAGCGTGCTTTCACACAGCATAGTTTTGGTGCAGTTTTAACTGTGCTCCAATTAAACTCCCTTTATTACCAGCAAGCTTCTTTCACTTATCTAAACTGTTTGTATAGTGAATAATCAATCAGTGTGTGGAATCCACAAGACTTCAAGAACAGTCATTGATTACTTACCTGAAACACCTTTCTGAACAATTTAGACAACTGAAAGAAGCTTGCTGGTAATAAAGGCAGTTTAATTGGAGCGCAGGTAAGGGTGCTTTCACACAGCGTAGTTTTGGTGCAGTTTTAACTGTGCTCCAATTAAACTGCCTTTATTACCAGCAAGCTTCTTTCACTTATCTAAACTGTTTGTATAGTGAATAATCAATCAGTGTGTGGAATCCACAAGCCTTCAAGAACAGTCATTGATTACTTACCTGAAACACCTTTCTGAACAATTTAGACAACTGAAAGAAGCTTGCTGGTAATAAAGGCAGTTTAATTGGAGCGCAGGTAAGCGTGCTTTCACACAGCATAGTTTTGGTGCAGTTTTAACTGTGCTCCAATTAAACTCCCTTTATTACCAGCAAGCTTCTTTCAGTTGTCTAAATTGTTCAGAAAGGTGTTTCAAGTAAGTAAACAAGTACTGTGTTTGAAGTCTTGTGGATTACAAACACACTAAGGCTATGTTCAAACGGCTTAACTGCAGGACGTAATTACGCCCCGCAATTACGCCGTGTGGCCGGGGGCGGGAGCGGGGGAGTGAGCGGGGGGGCCGGTATACGCCGCTGGTAATTCACATGTCAATTATCTCCCCACCCGGCGGATTCGCCAAGCAGGGAGAGGAGACGTAATCCATAGTTCTCTATGAGAACTGTGGATTACCGTAATGAATGGGCCGTTTTCAGCCCGTAATTTGCGCACTTCGGCGTGTAATTACGGACCGAAATACGGCCCATTTTAAGCCGTGTGAACATGGCCTAAGGGGCTGTTTACACGGTAAAGTATAGATGAGATTTCATCTGTATTCTGCAGGTTGATACGATTCCGGTGATTCCAAATATGTGGGGTTTTTGTTACGTTTTAGCAAATCCAAACATCTATTTTTTTAACTTTGTGTTGCTGTGCCATTTTTTTGCGGCCAATAACTTTTTCGTCCTTCCACCTCGTCTGACATTAGAGTGCAATGCTTGCTAAAAAAGCGTGCCAAAATTTTGCCGCAACTGGTGGTATGAAGTAAACCAACGGTGTAAAATTTGACTAGACAATCTACAATTGAGCCAGATTTATCAACACTACGATACATGTGGCACATTTTAAAGGAGTTTAGCTGCTCCTTTAGTGATCCATTGTTTACAGCTCGTCTCCAGGGGATACGACCAGGGCTGAGAGCTCCTCAGTCCTGGTCACACATGCTCAGACATCACCTCTTATCTCAGACAGCTACTGAGTGTTCAAACCCCAGGTGCTGTCATTCTACTCCTGTCCTTTGGACTAGTTAGTATTAAGTCAAACAGTGCAAATAAATAAAAAAGAAACCTCAATCATGTCTGTGCATTGATAAAGAGAAAAAAAAAAACAGGTTTGGTTCCTGCAGGGATTTGAACCTAGGACCCTTGTGCCTGGAGGCAAAAGCTTTACCTCTCAGCTACTCACAATGCTTTACATAAACAGACCTTTCTTTGACTACAAAGAGGAAAGGGCTGGTGATGTCATCCTGCTGGGTCACATGATCTGCAATTCAAACAAATCACACACGCCCTCTTCTGAGCACACAGAGCTGAAAAGCTGGAGGCAGGAGGCATGAAATGAGATTGTGGCAAAACCCCTTTAAGACTAGTCTGAGTTTACACTGTCGAGATGTTAGGCTGGGTTCACACATCAGACTTTTAGAAAAATCCGATTTGTAATCCTCAGCAGAAATCCTCGGCATTGGACAGATACTTGGCTACAGACATTGTTTCTGCTGCTGCTTAGCACTATTGTGAAGTGACCGCCTGCCGTATTTCGGGAACTATTGATGATAAAAAGTATAAGGGAGCTACAAACAGCCATAACCGCTAAAAATCAAACCGTTAAAAAAAATAAAAAAAGTCACTTTTTAGTTGCTGCCCCTTAAAATACTGCTGCTCTAGGCACCTGACCTCAGGGGCCTCGGGGGGAATTCAGCCTTAATCACCACCATGCCTGCTAACATGATATATTTAATTACATCACCGCTGTGGCTGCTCACATGCTATAGATAAAGGGGTTTTCTCACTACAAAAATTAGCTTTCAACATAATGAGACAGTTAAATGACGACCTTTTCTAAATACAGATTTTACCTTAATAGATTTTGTTTTAGTCATGAGATAAGAGCATTTTTATGTGCTCTGAAGGGCACACAGGTTTCTATGGTTACCTGCATATGAGATGGGCATCTGTTACCCGATTAGCTGAGAGCAGGTAGTGACGTCATCCCAGATGGAAGCAAACTAATTATGTCTAACAAAATTAGCTTTACAAACACAAAAGGTACATGTGCTGGTAGGACTAAAAAGCTTGGCTTTATCTGTGCTCTTGTTAGAGATAACAATCTCCTTCACTGTCAAAATTATGGATACAAGTTTAATATGCGTATTACTGCTGTAGAACCACTCACCTTGAGAAGACAAAGTAAGTGAGTTCCTGAGACCAATCACTTTTGTGAGGGCTTGTTTTCTTGTGGGGGACGTATATTTGCTATTGGTACTATTTTGGGGCTCATATGCCTTTTAGATCACTTTCTATTCCATTTTCTTGGGAGAGGTAAGGCGACATAAAATTCTAGCGTGTGTTTTTTTTCCCACTGAATTCACTGTTCGGGTTAAATAATTCAATATTTTCATAGATATTTTAATACTTTTACAGACTTGCCAACTAAGTTTTTACTGTTTTTAATTTATGACAAATGGAGAAAGCGGTGTTCTGAACTTTTAATATTTTTTCCATTTTTATATAACTTCTATCCCCCCTTATGGTATTTGACAACACAGTGTACAATAACCACATTTCTAGTACTTCCAGTCTGGGATACCCCTCTATGTCTAATGGATTTGATGCTGCATCTAAGTTCTTCCAGCCGCTGAAGGTAGTTGTCAGCTGTAATTAACAGCAAGTACCCACAGTGTATAGAGGGGGCTTCTGAGCCTGTTCCATATTTCCCATCTGGCATAATGATGTACACATACACAATACTCCTGCGAATGGAGGTCACCTCCCCCCTCTCCCCCCGGAAGAGTTGGTGAAACCTCCCTCAGCCAAAAGAAGCTGTTTAACCCCTTAGATGCCGCAGCAAAGATGGCCGCGGCGTCTAAATCAATGAGAAACGGTGCCGTTTCTCCCCGTTCCTCACCGCAATCGGTAAAATCACTGAGTCCCGATTGGCTAACATGGCAGTGGGAAGCCTTGTGAAGGCCTCCATCGCTGCCATGTTTTGAATTTTCCCACTTCTGGACCCATGCAGGAAGTGGGGAAACCGCCATCCTGGTACACCCTAATGCATTGTCTATGCAATGCCTTAGGCTGTATAAATGATTGCGACCCCCTAGAGGTGAAGCGCCCTAGGGGGACTCAAAGTTAAAGTAAAAAAAACAAACAATTTTTATAGTGTAAAAAAAAGTATTAAAAGTTCAAATCACCCCCCTTCCCCATTTTACAAATAAAAAAATAAAATAATAAAAAAGTTACACATATTTGGTATCACCGCGTCCGAAAAAGTCCGATCTACTAAAATATAACATCATTTATCCCGTACGCTGAACACAGTAGAAGAAGAAAAAATCCAAATGCCAAAATTGCGTTTTTTAGGTCATTTCACATCCTATAAAAATTGGAATAAAAGTGATCAAAAAAGTCGCATGGATTCCAAACGGCTAGCAATAAAAAGTAATCTTCAGCCCGCAAAAAATGCAGCCTCACTGCTGGGTTTTCACCATTCATCATTATTAAAAATTCTGCACCGTGTGGCACATGTGGCACATTTTAAAGGGGTTTTCCCACGAAGTAAAATTGACGTGGGCAGCTTGCAAATGAAAAAAACAAACATTTTCACCATTCATTTATTAAAAATTCGCACCCCTTTTTTTTTTAGCTGCTCCTTTAGTGATTCATTGTTTTAAAAGCTCATCTCCAGGGGATACGACCAGGGGTTTAGAGCTCTTCAGTCTGGTCAGACATCATCTTTCCTCTCAGGTAGCTCTACGAGGTTCAAACCCCAGTGCTGTCACTACAACTCCCACCTCTTACTCCTTGGTAATTTTGTCAAACAGTGCAAATAAAAAAAAAGAAACTTCAAAACAGGTCTGTGCATTGATAAAGAAATAAAACACACAGGTTTGGTTCCTGCAGGGATTTGAACCTAGGACCCTTGTGCTGTGAAGCAAAAACTGTACCTCCCAGCTACTCACAATGCTTTACATAAACAGACCTTTCTTTGACTATAGAGAGGAAAGGCCTGGTGATGACAAGGTTTTTATCAGTTTTGGACAAGGTTTTCCAACATTGTTTTCTTCCTGAAACACCCATACAATTTAATAACCAGACCACCAAAACATAACGGAAACCCTACATGTTTAGCATTGGCGAATGCGTATTAACCCGGAGAATACAGATAATACATAATTTTTACCGAAGAATGAACGCCGCAAAAAAAAATAAACTTCTGCAAACATGGCACAAGTACGTTTCTTTTCACATTTTTCCCCACTTAGAATTTTTTTGCCGTTCCTCAGTATATTCTATGGTAATAAGAATAACACCATTGTAAAGAACATCTTGTCCTGCAAAATAAAAGCCCTCATACGTCTATGTAGGTGGAAAAATTAAAGGGAATCTGTCGCCAATTTTTTTTTTTTACTTATTAAATCAAGACCCTGATCCATATTCTTTTCCTCTCAGTCGTTTTATTTCCTGATTGTAGATTTCTCTATTCGGCCGTCTATATATGATTGTGGGGAAGACATTCTTGCTTGCACTGCTTTAACAGCAGTCAGAGAGATACTTTACAGCAGCTTCATTCACATAGGATTCTTAAGACAGATTTTGTCCCATAGACTTGTATGGGAGAGTTTTCACTGTGAAGGGAGGGGAGAGGGGGAGCTGTGACATCTCCTCTTGTGACTGGTGGATTCTGTGTTATCTGTACACATTGGTGTCTCCTTTCAGCTTGACCCTGCTTTTACTGATGATGAGCACACTGCTGAAAAGCTCTCTAAACAGAACACGAAGTGGCAGACGATTATTAGGCCTAGTGGCCAAAGTGAAAACTGCAGGACTTAAGAATTATTAAAAAAATACTGAAAGTGATCTGGAAAATTAAAAAAAATGTAACCAAAAATTCCTAAAAAATGTGTTTAACATAAAAATGTGAGTTAAACTATAAGGCCGTGTTCACACGGCTTATTCCCGACGGATTTGTGCGCCGTATTGAGCTCACAAATCCGCCGTGAATAAGGGGCGGGACGGGGCGGGGGCGCCGCTCCTGGCCCCATAGACAATGCATTGTTTACGGCGCGTCCGCGCCGTAAATAATGTGCAGTCACTTTCTCCCCGGCCGGCGGATTCGCCGAGCGGGGAGGAGCGAGGGAATCCACTGTTCTCTATGAGAGCAGTGGATTACCGTAATGACAGGGACGGATTGGCGCCGTATTGAAGCGCAAATCCGGCGCGGAGTACGGCGCCAATCCGTGCCCAAATAAGCCGTGTGAACGAGGCCTAAGTCATTTTTTGATGACACATTCCCTTTAAAACGTTATGGCTTTCAGAAGGCAAGGAAAAATTTTGAGCCATATTATAATGACCGGCTGTCAGGAAGGGGTTAAGGGATGTGGCTTGATACAAAGATGGCGTGACCTATGCAAATATTTGGGGAGGCACGCTACATAGGCCGCAGCTTCATATCTCACTCATATACCACTGGCTGCTTTTAAAAGTTGACAAGTATGGCAAACATCACGTGTTGTGTAGGATGGGTTCACACACCACGCCGGAGGGATGTATCAGGACAGTGTGACAAAGGTGCCCTGACGGATACTGCAACGTAGTCATGGCCGGCCCATTGGCATCAGTAGAACAAACTTGCCACAATTTCGACTCTACTTGCTCCATTTCCCTGTGGTATACGTTTTTGTGTGGGATATAAAAGTTTGGTCGATCACAATTGTGTCCTGCACAGAGAGTGTGTACGTTTGACAAACAGAGCGGATATAGTCCACAGGGGACCATGTTTGATCTCCTGATGTCCGTAGGCCGGCCGCGGCTCAGTCAGGATAGATTCAGTTATGGTATTCTAAAGGACACCTCCAACGTTGTGGATAACGCAGTGTGAACTCAGCCTAAGGTTATGTTCACACGATGTACTGCGGCGCTAACAGTACGCGCCGCAGTACATCGTGTCTTTTAGGAGCTCACGCTATTACGGTGCGGGGGCGGCTGCCCGCTGGCCCTATTGACATTCATTGCTTGCGGCACGTATTCGCCACAAGTAATTGACAGGTCACTTATCTCCGCGCGCGTACATTACGATCGTATTGTACGAACTGGAGAGGCGGCATAATCCAAAGTTCTCTATGAGAACTATGGATTACCGTAATTTCGGCACGCATCTCGCTTTAGGCCGTGTTCACACGGTTTATTCCCGACGGATTTGTGAGCGTAATCCGGCTCACAAATTTGCCGTGAATAAGGGGCGGGGCCGGAGGGCGGCGGGGGCGCCGCTCCCCGGCCCCATAGACTTGCATTATCCACGGCGGGTATTGCGCCTGGATAATGTGCATGTCACTTTCTCCCCGCCTGGCGGATTCGCCGAGCGGGGAGGAGCGACGGAATCCACTGTTCTCTATGAGAATGGTGGATTACCGTAATGACTCCGACGGTTTGGCGCCGTACTGCAGCGCAAATCCGGCTCGCAGTACGGCGCCAATCCGCGGCAAAGTAAGCCGTGTGAACGAGGCCTTAGGCTATGTTCACACGGCTTATTTCGGGGCGTCGGCAAATACGTCCCGAAATACGTTTCAAATACGTGTCACAAAGTATGGCGCGTATGTCGCGTCGTAAAAACACTCCCCATTCTTTACTCAGGGGATTTACGTTGCGAAATACGCCTCAATAAGTGACAGGGGACTTAATTTTACGATCGTATTTACGGACATATTTACGCCCGCAAATACGTTGCGAAAATACACCTCGTGTGAACGACGAGGCGTATTTTACATTAGAATCAATGCTAATCTAATTGTTCATTATTTGAAACGTATTTCGGGACGTATTTGAGGACGTAAATACGTCCGTAAATATGACCCGAAATAAGCCGTGTGAACATAGCCTTAGAGCACAAATACGCGCCGAACTTGCGCCGTGTGAACATACCCAGAGGGGTTAGAAAGTACAGCTCGTCCACGATAAAAAAAACAAGCCCTCATATGCTACAACCTAAAACATCCTTAGAATTGTTCCACATTGTATCACATCAAGCATGGCCACTTGTATCTGATGCGGATGACTTCCCAAGGCAGCGAAAGACTGAAAGAATGAAAACGGTCTAGCAGTAAGACTTTCATTGTTGCCCATAACAACCAATCAGAGCTCATCTTTCATTTCATATAGTGCTCTGAAAGAAATTAAAGGAAAGCTCTGATTGGTTGCTAAGAGCAACAAATAAAGTCTTAGACTTAGATAGCTTTAATACATGAATCTGAGTCTCCAGATGTGAAGAAGAGAATTCAAGAACCTGACGTTGATACAGAAGATCCATGTTATACAATGCGGAGGCCATTGTCATGCAGTAATCTCACCAGTTTATAGATGGTTGCGGTGTACTCCCCGTCCTTAATCTGCAGGCCGGCCAGTCCCGGTCAATGTCCCGGAATAATCCGATCAAGAACCCCAGATTCTCCGTCCCAGTTCCCGGTTACCAAGGCCGCTCACACAAGTCCTTAGCAACCAACCGGAAGCCAAGCGTTCTAACCACGCCCCTTCACTGAAAGTGACGCCGATTCGCAGCTCCTGCGTTTCTTTTTTTTCTGAATACAACGAACTTTATTGGTAGTAAACAATACTGCTTACCTGCGGTTACAGTGAATAGGAGTCAATCTTCTCCGTGGCAACCAAACAGTAAGTGCTTCTTGTCTTTGTTTCACTCGCCAACAACAATCCATAGTAGTTCAGATCGTCAGTAGATGATAGACGTATAGTAGAAGGCATTGGTTGTAAGGAAGCTCTGGCTCATTTGTAAGAGTATGGGATGGAGTGTAGAAGTCTGTATGTCGCTCTCTTGGTTTTCTACAAATATTTATTGCTGCTGTTGTGGCCATTTGGGAGATCTTAAAGCAGAATTCACAGCAGTTCACTTATAGCCTCTCCATAAAGAAATGGAGTAACTGCAGAAACTTTGCGGCTGGATGACTCATTGAATGTCTTCATAGATGAAGCTCATTTCAAATTTAAGGTTGTTGCCCTTGGCAACCGACAACAGTTATGTGACTGTCTGCTGACAGTCATGTGACCTAACAACTTTGCTGTAAGGCTTTGTGTATATAAGAGTATGTTCAAGGGGTTGTCTCACTACACTGATTCATCTCACCTCAGTCCTGTTTTCTTAGTTTGATTTTGAATTCAGGGGCATGTTTACTGGCTTCCACTAGGCTGCAGTATAAGCCAGGTCTGTAGCTATAGCAACCAGTGCTGGCAGCCTATCAGGAGAGATCAAACAGGTCTGTAGCTATAGCGACCTGAGGAGTTGATGCAGCCCATACAACAGTGGATATCTCAGAATAGGTAGAATAATGTTAATGGACACATTTTACTAAGTGACTTGTTTTTGCAAGATCTTTCCTTGTAGTGAGACAACCCCTTTCACACGGGGTATTGGGGCGCACACTGTACGCGCGGCAGTACGCTGTGTGTTTTAAAAGGTACGTGCTGTTCAGCACCGAGAAGAAGTGACCTGTCGCTTCTCTCCCCCGGCGTACTATACAATCATATTGTACGCCGGGGGAGATTAGACGTAATTCATAGTTCGCTGTGAATTACCGTAATTGCGGCACACATTTCAGCCGTATTGAAGGGCAAATATGCGGCAAAATGTGTGCCACAGTTACGCTGCGTGAACATACCCTAAGGCTATGTTTGCAGGGCGTACAGTACGCCCCGCAATTACGGCGGATGTTCGGGATACGCGCGCACTCCCGTGACGCAGGGGGGCCGGCAGCCCGCTGGCCCCATTGACATTCATTACTCACAGCGCGTATTCGCCGCAATTAATTGACATGTAACTTATCTCCCCGTGCGTACAATACGATCGTATTGTACTAGCGGGAAAAGGAGGCGTAATCCATAGTTCTTTATCAGAGCTATGGATTACCGTAATTTCAGTGCACATCTCGCTTGTATTGAGCGCAAATATGACGCGAAATTTCCCCGTGTGAACATACCCTAACAGTGATTTCTTTTCGGATTCGATATTTACTATCCGTAAAAATCTGACTGTAAATCATCCCCATAGACCTGAAAGGGGTTGTCTCACTACATTGATTCATCTTACCTCAGTCCTGTTTTCTTGGTTTCACTTTGGATTCAGGGGCGGGGTTTACTTGCTTCTACTAGCTGCAGTAGAACCAGGTCTGTAGCTATAGCAACCAGTGCTGGCAGCCTATCAGGAGAGATCAATCAGGTTTGTAGCTATAGTGACCTGAGGAGCTGATGCAGCCCATACAAGAGGGGATATCTCAGAACAGGGTAACCCTGACGAAGCCAGGTGTGGAGAAACGCGCGTTGGGGTCTGTCTATGCCTCCTCTGGGTGGGTATGCGCTCTTACTATGGGTAACTATATGGTGATATATCATTGACTGTTTGTATATTTATATGTATATTTTGTTTTTATACTATGCTACTTATTTGACATGATTATGCACCTTAAAGTATACCACCTATGTGGGGTTGTATCTTTAAGGCACCACCATTTTTAGCTATATGTATTTGGTCTTTGTAGTTTTGTGTTTTTAATATACATTTGGAAATTAATAAAAAGTTTTGTATATATGTACTTTTGTATTTTTGGTAGTTTTTTATATATTGGTGCTGGCGCGTACACACCGTAAATAATGTGCATGTCACTTTCTCCCCCCCCGTGACGGATTCGCCGAGTGGGGAGGAGCGACGGAATCCATAGTTCTCTATGAGAACTGTGGATTACCGTAATGACTGGGACGGATTGGAGCCATACTGCAGCGCAAATACGGCACGCAGTACGGCTCCAATCAGCGCCCAAATAAGGCCAAAATATTTCACAGTCATTTTTTTTTTTCATGTATAAATCCAAATGACCCTTCAGATTTTTCTCCAATTTTCCTTTCTGGGGAGAAGTTTTGGGTTGCATTTTTTTGCTCCATTTCAATGGGGTTAATCAGTACCTTTGTTGCCTGATGCAGAATCTGTGATATGACTTTTTGTATACGGCATTATGGATTTCAAAGCCGCATCGGTGAAATGTCACGCAACCGGGAACACTGAGTGCTTGGGCATCCACTTGGCAAATGGGGTTTTGAGGGATAAAAAAAAAATCTGCTCGGGGAGAAATAATCTGAGGCATCATATTCCTAAAGGGTAAAAAACTTGAGAATTGCTTGTTAAAAAGATCTTGGCGTTCTTGCACATAGACAGGACAGCACAATGTCAATCACTCCTCTAAATTTTGGCTGTATTAAAAGAGTCGGACTCGCGGACAGTATTAGGTTACAGACATATAAAGAAAAAAAAATGGGAAACTTTTTATTATTTTCCTAGGTGGAAAATGCAGCGACACTGGTAAATTTTTTTTAAAAAAAAAAAATGGGTTGAAAAAATTACATAGGCAGGGATAGGCAGTTTAATGTCCCCCCTCATAGGCAGATAAGGCAATTATTGGGATATACTAAATTTTCGGGGTAAGTCCCCTCTAGGCAGGAAAAATGTCCCCCATGGGCGGGGTAGAGGGAAATTTTATAGGCTATTATAGGCAGGTATATGCAATTATAGGCTGGTATATGTCCCCCATAGGCAGGTATAGGCTATTGCTATTATAGGCAGGTATATGTTTCCCCATAGGCAGGTAGAGGCTGTTATAGGCAGTATATGTTCCCTATGGGGCATAAAGGCTATTATAGGCAGGTATATTTTTCCCCATAGGCGGGGTAAGGCATTAAAGGGGCAGGAAGAGGCTATTATAGGCATGTATATGTTCCCCCATAGGCAGGTAAAGGTAGGGCTTGTTAAAAAAAAAAAAAAAAATGCAAGCACTCACCTTTTCCCCTCGCCACCAGCTCTCCCCACGCCCGCCTTCTGGCACAGCGGTGTATTCATCAGGTTGGGGGCAGCCTTCGGGGATTTTCTTCTGCTCCACAATAAGCTTCCGCGTACCGCCCCCAAACGCATAAACCCAAAAATCCCGCCCAGCCATGCCACACCCAACCCCGCGGTTGCCCGGGAGAGCACTGAGGCCCCCCAAAGCTGCATGCAGCTGCAAAAATCTCCAACAGCGCCTGGGCCCAAAAGGCACTTTTGGGACACTGTTGGGGCTAACTCTGGGTTTCAGCTATAAAACTCGCTCAAGGAGTTGCGTACAGCTGAGTGTCCCTCCGCCCCAGCGCCAAAACGCCGACATGACCCGAGTATAAGCCGAGGACGGCTTTTTCAGCTCATTTTTTGGTCTGAAAAACTCGGCTTATACTCGAGTATATACGGTATTATTATTTTTTTCTTTAAATTGGATAATTTTTGTTGAGTGTACAACACATGTGAGACAAATACAACCAAACCTTTAATATCAAAAGGGAAAAAAGCTACTTTAAGCTAAAATTTGTATAAACGGGTTCATCTAATATTGAAATAGACTAATCCTAACGTGTAAAACATCACATTTGTTCTTTTTTAAAGCTTCAAATAAAACAAACCTAATAGCACAGCGGGGCCAAATAACCAACAAACCTTTCAACCCAACATAGAGATTTGCAAAAAAATATTTCCAAAAATCCCTCATTTTTAACCCTGATCTACAAAAATGCTGGCATCCCTTGTTATCCCTCCCTAGACTAGAACACCTTCCTGCGGCCCTACCGTCTTGCTCTCCTTCAAAACCATCCTCAACTCGCGCCCGTCTTATCCACCTCCTCCCGCTACCCTTGCCTCCCCCTCTCCCAAACCCCCTTCACTGCTCCCATTGCCCAGAAATTTCTTTTAAATTTTATAACCCGCCCTAAAAGGGCTCCCCATGACCCCTCCCCATCATCTCTGCCTTAATCTCCAATACCCCCCCTCTCGCCCCCTCCCCCCCCCACGGGGACCTTTCCTCTGCCCCCCCTCTCTCACCCCTCACAAACCGTCTCCAAGCTTCACTCGTCTTAAACCCTTTTGAACCCCTTTAAACCCCAAAACTCAGACTTCCCCAAATTTTACCAGTTTCAAAAGCAACCTGAAAACCCCTCTCTTCAGGTTGCCTATAACCTACAATAAACCCCGCTGCCACCAAACCCCCCCCCAAAAATGTCTGCCCCTCAGCCCTGTCCTTTTCCCCCTTTCCTTGTATATTTTAACCCCCCCACGGCAGGGTTTCCCTTTTTCTGTAGTATTTGTCACCATGTACGTGTTTACTTATGTTAGTATTAACCCCCCAATTACAGCGCCCCGGAATTAATGGGGTGGGGAAAATAAATAAAAATAAAAAATATTTTTTCCTGAGATCTACAAACAGCATGGCAGTATGACTATAACACCTGAATGCATACCCTTTAAAAAGGGGAATCAGTGGGCCCCCGGTATTGGTCTGCTTTGTATAAGTCCCCAAATTGGGATAAGCCGGTTTGGGCTCGAAAAAATTTTTTTTTTTTTGGTTTAAAAACATGTGAACCCCCATAACAAGAGCTCGGACAACTTTTAGCCTTTTCTCAAGCGAGATCAAAAGGGTTTTGCAGCCTGTTGCTTCTGGAGGTGAGCGCTGCTTTGGCCACACACACTCCACACAGCTTCTATTATCAAGCACTATCAGCCCTCTTATAAGCACCGTACCTCTATACACTAGCTCCCCGGTTTCTTTACACCCAATCCCATCTCCTGCTCCATCTTAATTAGGGAATGGAGTGCATGGTAGCCTGCTCATTCCGAGTATGTGACAATGTGCATGAGGTGGTTTGGGAATCTACCTCTCTCACTTACCCCTTTCCCGCAACCCCCATTTCCCCTCCCGCAGAGTTTGTTGATCATCTCTGCAAAAAAAAACCCCTCACCTTTTGGGAATACAGCTCATGTCCCCGCTATGCAGCTCCATCCAGGGTGCCCTTTTAGAACGGACACACAAAAATTTTTTTTGGGGTTTTTAAAGAACAGATTTTTTTCCCCTTTTTCCCATGGGAAAATTTTTTTGGTATAAGTCCAAGGATCTGGAATCAATTAATAACTTCTACCAAGGTACCACTGTTCTTGTTTATTAAATGGGGTGTAACCCATCTAATGCTCTATCCAATAAAAGTATTCAGGATGCTAAGCCAGAGGAGTCTAGCCATAGACCCCAGAACCTTTCAAACGTCTTAATTGCATTTTACTTCACATATACCCCCTTTTCTAACCTAATTACATTATTAATTTTAGTAAAAAAGCGTAATAGCTGGGGAAAAGGCCGGGAATCCACCCAAAAGCAGTCAGCTTCCTGGCTATTTAGAGCATGCGGGTAATGCCGAGGCACTGCCAGTCGTCAAAAACGCCATCTTCCAGATAACCTAGTGCAATGTATTTCAATAATCTTGATGTTATGTAAGTACATTTTTTTTTTTCTTATTCAAAAAGGCTTTTTTTTGAAATCGAAGGGAAACTGAATCGAAAATCCACTAGTATTCAAAAAACAGGTTGAACATGGAAGTGTGATAACATATTTCAAAACACCTTTTGACGATAATTTGTTATGAGCAAAACCATTGCTTTTTACTAATGAGGCCAAGTGGAAGGGAAAAGGCGGGAAGGACGGGGGAAAAAAAAAAGGGGGAAAAATAAAATGGGGAGGTGGAGAAGGGGAAAGGAGAAAAAAAAAAGGGGGGGATTTGGGGTAGGGAGTGGGGGCGGAGGAAAAAGCCTCTGATGTAAGTAGCTCAGAAACTGATCTAGTAAAACCAACATAAAACAAGTAATTATCAAGCTCTAATCAAACCAGATCATTGGAAGCAATGGAAAATCCCCAGGCAAGCCCAAATATGCCCTCACCCTTCAGGCCAGCTATGGGCCGGCCCCGAAGAGATAAAAGGGTTAAACGATTCTCCAGTGGGATTCCCAATTTCACATAGGCGACTCAATTCCTTGTTTAGAGTTAGACACACATCCTTCAATATGGCCCTTATATATGGAATGCCGTGAGTAGTTTTAAACCTTAGAAAAAACCTGATAACTTTAAAAAGGAAATTTCAAGTCGTCACATGACAGTGTCAGTGTTACAAGTATTCTGTAACCATGGGCTATGAAAAGCTATCAATTAATCAGGATATAATGGTCAAGGCAGTCCCATATGTATAGGTGTGTATAGATCCGTGTTACAGAAGGAGATCCATCCTTCCATTGTGGAGGTATCTGTCATACTGTAGGGGCGAGATTCTGTCCTAAATTCCCTCCAACCGCTGTAATACATGAATATTTTCCCTGAACCAATCCGTGATGGACGGCAAGATGTGGAGAGCGCACCAAAACGGGGATTATCGTTTTGGCACAAGGATTAAAAAGGTGAGGAGGTGGGTTCTCAAGAATTTAGCGGCAGGGGGAATTTGAAAAAGAGAAAAAGTGATAGGATTTGTTTTTTGTAATTTTACCCCATGATTTTATCAATTATATCAAGCAGCGACTAAGCCAGAAAGGTTTTAGAACAGACTGCCCCACCATATGTGGGTCATGGTACCCTTTTAGCCTTGCAGCGCCAACATACAGCAGAGGGATAGGGCTTATGGTGTGTAAAGAGCGGGAACCCTAAATACCACCTGGTGAGTATTTGTAAGTTCAGCTCATGAGATTTAGAGGAGACAGATGCCTTATTGACAAGTAAAATCCTTATCCCCAGTCCTCAGTCGGAAAGATCCCTAGATTCAACTCTCTTTCCCAGCTCCCTGGAAGGAGGAGTTTCTCCTGTGTGGGTGCTGAGAGCAGGCGTATATGCCCGAAAAGTGGGGCGGCTCACTGTGTATTTACCTAGACAAAACCCAATTTTTTTTTTTTTTTTTTTTTGGGGGGGGGGTTCAAGGTAGTGAGAGACCGGCTGGAGGTCCAGAGTCGTTCTCCACAGAGATTAGAGGCTGCGAAGCTTGTAATAATGAAGCCGTCGCAAACTGTTTTAGTGTGAGCCGCGCACCAATTCCTCATAGGTTTTCAGAGAACCTTCAAGAGCAACCGTTCACGAGTGAGAAGGGGCGCTAACCTCTAAAAGCGCGAGCAGTGCAGTAGAGAGCGGACTCTGGACCTGCTGGGTTGCCTATTATGGGAGTAAACCAGTGACCTCCATGGGAGTACAGAATTCAGTTTTGATGTATAGATCTGCCACAAAAACTGATGTTTTGTTATTGGGGGAGAGAGCGAAGAAAAACTTTTTCGCATCATTGAGGAGGAGCCATGGGAGGGCCGCTATGGGGCTTTGTACCAACGAGTTTCCAATGAAACCAAAGTTTGGGGTTCGCCACTTTGAACTGCATCAAGTGAACACACGGCCACAGCGGCGAGATAATATGCTTGAAAATCGGGAGTGACAGACCCCCTCCGATTTAGGCGAACAAAGTCGCTTCTGCTATCCTAGGATGTCCCTTGTGACCACCCAAAATTGAGAGGTCAGTTTTACGCAGTTCTTTGAAGAAGGACTTGGGGAAGATAAGATTGGGAATATTGATTTCCCAATCTCAGGAGAAGTCCCTTCTGTCCCACTTCAAAAGACCTGCTTTGATCCTCAGAAAGCAGTGGAGCAAAATTCAAGTCCGAATTCTTGTCGGGCCTAGAGGGGATCTGAACTCCTAGGTATCCTAAAAGATAGTTTTCCCAGGAAAGGGAAATGAGGATTTCAAGCGAGACAAAGGTCTGATGGAAGTTTAGAAGCTTAGGACCGAACTTTTGGCCAAATTTTTTTTTTTTAAAATTTTGTTGCAAACTAAACATACTGGGTATTCCTTCCAATACTCTCAATGCAGCTGAAGGGACAAAGATTGGTCTGGCAGGTACAGTAATAGAATCATCCGCAAAAGCGGAGCATTTAAAGTGCACATTTCCAATCGTGGAGCCCTGGAATAGCTGGGTCAACCCGGATAGCCAGCATTAGGTCTCCATCACCAGGATGTAGAGAATCGGGGAACAGAGGACATCCCCTGCCTGGTGCCATTGCCTATGGTGAAGGGTTCAGATAGAGAGCCGTTAATGCGTACCTGAGCTTGGGGCAAGATAAAAGTCGCCATTATCCTCTCCGCGCATTAAAGGGCCAAAAACCTAGAGAAACTAGAAATCATTCATAAGTGGCCACGCCACTCGGTTTAAAGACGCCTCTCCTCAACTAGTGACAGAAAAAGGCTTGGGATCTGTCTCGAGTGACATAGTCAATCAGGGAGAATGTTTTGAGGGTGTTACCCTTCGCCTCTCTGGAGGTACAAAAGCACAGCCAGGTCAGGATGGATCAGGGTGGTTAGCAAAAGGATTGTTGCGGTAGCAAGCATTTTGGCAAATATTTTTGCATAAGTGTTGATTAAGGATATGGGCTATAACACTGACCATAAGGACGGGTCTTTGCCTTCGATTTTCACGGAATTACCCCACTATAGAGCCCTAGGAAAGACCGGATCGAAATGCGGAGTCCCGTGATTGCCACATTAAAGGCTCTAAGCATAGGAGCGCAATTTCCTCCTTTTAAGGAACTTGTAGAATAGAGCCGTGAGCCCGTCCGGGCCAGACTTTTGCCCAGAGGATAAAGATGAATATACGGTTTGTGAGCTCTGCACACCGTGAATGGCTCCTCCAGAGAAGCAAGGAATTGGGTAGAGAGTTGTGGGAGGCCTTAGCTCTAGTAAATCGTAGAAGGGAGCTATTAGTCCTGGGAGCCTGTGGGGTTGTTATAGGTTAGAGTTAGTATTTTGTGGAAGTTCGAGAGGATATCTTCCTTCCAAGTGTTCGATTCGCTCCCGCTAGGTTTTTGATGTGTGGGACAAACACTGCTGCCCTCTTATCCCGAGTGCACAGGTTTAATTGCTCCAGGCATAAAAGGAACTAGACAGAATTGTGCGTACCTTTTTATGCTTGCTTTCCATTAAATGAAGAATTACATGCGCACTTGGTGAAGCTCTCCAAGTCAGAGTCCAACCCTGACGCTTTTTTGTGTGGATTCCAATGAAGCCCACTGTGTCCAAGAGGTCCTGGAGCTTTAAGCGAGGCTCTCTCTTAAGGCGTGAGCCATGTTTTGATGAGTATTCCACTCAACCGTTCACTTCATGCCTCCATTGGATCTGCGGAAGTTTGTCCTGATCAATGCGCAGAGTCCAACGTAATCAATATTCCGCTGTAAATTCAGATAAACAAAAAGAAACAGATAATTGTGATTCGTTCAAACCTCCAGCAAAGGCAGAAACGTTATCATCCGGAGGGCGAGGATCACAATTGGACTGGGTCATGGTCATAATGATGATGTTTTGCCACACTGATGCGTTTCAACACACATAACGAAGGATGGGAATGTTGTGGGAGTATGTCAATCATGCGGCTGAAGGAGAGTTTTATGGGGGAAATAGTAAGAAGGTGTATCCCTGTCTTGCGGTGGAGGCTCCTCCAGACATCAACAAGCTGCAATCTCGTGGAGCAGCTTCCTAACTTTATTAATAGCGTGAAATGCTACTGATAATGACTCGTAGAGGTGGTCTAGAAGGGGATTGAGGCAAGGATTAAGTATCGCCGCTAAATAAAATTTGACCTTGGGCAAAGTTAGTCAGGTTGTCCAGGACTTAGGTTAATAAAGGAAAGCTGCCCCGTGTTGGGAGCAAAGTACATTAAGCCAATGTGTAAATTGGGCCTTGGAGGTTAAATTTCACGAATAAGGTTCTAGCGTCATCATCCCTGAATGTGTCCAAGGATTGTAACTGTAGTGACTTGTGAAGAAGATTGGCCACTCCTTCACCTTGCGAACTGAGGATCTTGTATGGGGCACCCATGCAGGGAAAGTAGCGGTTGCGTAGGCTTGGGATATGAGAGGTGGTCTGCCTGAATGCAGACTATCCGTGACATTTTGCTTTGTGCAAGCTATACAGAATTTGCAATCTCTTCTCGGGAGTTGAATCCCTTCACGTGAGGGAAGTTTTAGGCAAATACTAGCCATGTGGAAGCATTATTGGTGTTCGTAAATAGTCCCCCGAGAATAATAAAGAACATGCTCTCCTGACCGAGCTGTGAAATTGAGTAATCAATAGGGTAACAACATCTGAACAAACAAAAACAAGCATGAAAACAGAAGTCCAAGTAGCTAAAGTAGCAGAATATAACTGCAAGAGGCAGTTTATTAGACACTAATGCTATTTCTATGGGGGGGGGGGGGGGGATCAATCAATAGTTGAAATAACTCGTTGAGGAGAAATAAAAGAAAATTGGTATGAGCATCTCGGGACTGTAAGTGTTGTCATATAAAGCCCATGTGACTGGTAGGGGGGAGAGGGGTTGGAGTAAGAAAAGAAAGGGAAGGGAGAGAGCTAGAGTAGAGAAGGGAGAAAAAGAAAAAAAAATGTGGGGGGAGGGGTAGTGAAGAGATTAGCCCCGGGCCATGGTGATCTCGACTTCCAAATGGGC
The DNA here is from genome assembly GCA_025379985.1 of Phyllomedusa bahiana. Classification (NCBI taxonomy): domain Eukaryota; kingdom Metazoa; phylum Chordata; class Amphibia; order Anura; family Hylidae; genus Phyllomedusa; species Phyllomedusa bahiana. Next base: position 20,289 of record JAODAL010057230.1, read on the forward strand.
ACAACACGGGAAGAGACTGGGAAGGCTAAATTATTTAGGTCAGGGACCTATTTCAGACATTTAGTCTGAGAGGAGAAGAAAAAAAAAAAAACCCTCAGACTATACATGTAGAAATAAACATCACCATATCACCAGTCCTCGTTTAGCATTAAGGAAATCGCAACAATGGACAAGGCAAGTATAAACAGAGTGACTCAAAACTGAAGACAAGAAAAGCAGCTAGGAAGGCAAAGGGTGTCAGGCAAAGACTCATCTGTGGAGAGTCAGTGCTTGTCAGCGGTGTGGCCTTAATTCTTGAGGGTTTCTGTCCTGCTGCCCAGTCTGATGCCCGAATCCTCTGTGATTTTTGGCGTGGCAAGCAAGGCTCGTGGTGGTCGAATGTCCGAGACGAAGTTTTTCGAGCCGTTAGTTCAGTCGGAGGATGCCAAGTCCTCAATCCGGCAGAGATACATTGGGAAGCCCGAGCGAGGTGATAAACATGGGGCAAAATCATCCGGGAGACCGAAAGACAAGGAGACCCTCCTGTGTGCTTACTTGGAGGGAGAATGGAAAAATCCCCATCTGTAAGATATTCATTGCTTGGAAACTGCAGAAGTGGCTTAGTGTTGCCCCTCTCATCGAAGGGTGCTTACTGGTAAGGTCCTGGAAATAGTCCCAGTGGTAGCACCGTCATAATTCACATTTTTGCATTAGACGCTGGCCATTCTCATGAACTCCCTCTTTAATTGTGTTATTATGTATCCGACAGACTATGTCCTCCTTGGGAGAGGCATCCGTGCTCTGTGGAGGCGCAACGCCCTGTGCGCTTCTGTCGAATTCGATGAACGTGTTCCTCTTGTCGTCCTAAATGTGTTTGAAATTTTTGTTAAAGGTTGGAATTAGGTCGCCTGTTCTGACTGACCACCGAAGGCCCCACAGAGCCGGATGTTGTTGCGGCGATTACTGTCTCTAGGTCGTCCAGTGCATCGTCAGGTTGAGATGACTGGAAGTTTTGTTCGGAACTGCTGTTTGCAAGCTGGACAGGAGATTAGCCGTGGAGTCTTTTGTGGTTATTCTAGGATTTGCACTCTGGACTGGAGTCTGCAACATTCAATTTGACCGTTTTCAGAGTCTCGGTTCACAGGCTTTGTTGCATCTCTTGACTGCCAATGTGCTGCATGTCTAATTTAGAAGTAAGAGAGAATTAGGAGAGCGTGGAGCTCTGGGTGTGATTCCCGGCTGAGCAAGGCTTTCTTCAGGAGTAATAAGACTGGGTATCTGGTGCTGGTGGCCCAAAAGCAGCTGTGTAAGGAGGGCATAGTAGCACACTGTCCAGAGGAGTGGACGGGGACCCCAACCCCAGTTTAGGTACTTGGGCCTTGAGGCCCCATAGGTGCCATCTCTCACATGAGGGGAACCTGACGGGGTCAGGCAGCTACGGGCTCAACTGGTTCCCCGTGTCCGCTGCTTTATCCGAGCAGTGACCTTCCTTATACAGTGGCCCGCCACCGACCCAAGCCAGCCGTCAGGCTCCTCCATAATGTAGTGGTCCCGTTGAGCCCCCTGTGGCAGACGTGGGGGCGCGGGTAGAGCCAGTTGACCTAACCTGGTGGCGTGATGATGCGCGCATTCCGGGGACTTGAGGTTTGCCAATGGCCTTCCAGAGAGCGTTTCAGGGCCCCAGCGATAAGGGGGGCCCCCTCACCTACCGCTGATGGGCAAGGGGAAAAACGGTGACCCCACCGGGGTGCAGTAGTGCGGCCCCCCTTATTTTGGGGCCCCGGGGGGGAGAGCTGCTGCAGAGCTTGCCCTTTTAGTGGCTGGGGGGCCTCTACAGGCCTTTGGGGCCAAGGGCCCTCAGCAGCCCAATTTTTGGGTATCAAGGGTGTTTGTAAAGTCATCCGGGGGGGAGACCTTTTTGATATGGGGTTCTGTGATCCCTTCTGGGCCTGCCCGGGGCTGGGATCCCCCGTTTTCAGGGAGGTGGGCCGGCTTGCATTTTCCGGGGGCGAGGGGAGCGTGGCAGGTGATCCCCCCCTGAAAATGACTCATTCTCCATTTTCGGTGGGTCGGGAGGCGCGTGCTCTCCCAGCTCCTCTGTGCCTGCGGTTAGAGCTCGGCACCATTCTCAGCGTGCGGGGGTATCCTGGAGGGAGTCACCTTGCCTGCTTTTTTCCGTCGGCTCCGCGGGGAGTGGGGGCCGAGAGGGTCGGGCCCCGCAAGCTGGGCCTGGTCTTCTGATTCCCGGCTGAGGGCTTAGAGCTCTGCGGGGGGGCGGGGGGGGAGGGGGCAAGATGGCGCCGGGGTCCTGCCGTGCGGGGAAGGGGGAAGCTGCTCCCCACCCCCGCAGCGGGGCAAAGAAGTTAGAGATGGGGACCCCGGGGGTCCACCGGGGTCCGCGCTGCGGTCGCCCTTTTTTTTTCTTTTTCTGCCCATTGAAGTACCCCAAAGTTTCTAAAATTTCTGGTCCCGGAGGGGCTCATACGGGGGGTCTGCTCATTCCTGGCAAAACGACGCCCCCCCAAAAACCTTTTTTTA